>JABBOT010000013.1:8270916-8408807 GCA_016165875.1 Acanthopleura granulata
AATCAAATAAGCAAATAAATTATAATAAAGTGATCATTCGAAAGACGTTTATGTGATTCTGATAAAGAGGAATAAAAGCAGGAGAACCTCGGGATGGCCGATACCTAGTCAAAGAGAAATCCCGAATCCTCAAAGCTGTTAACAGACTTAACTTACTGAGTACAAACGCTGGTGGTACACTGCGATTCACGGATGATCTCGGAGCAATCACTCTCCACGGTTTTAAAACACGCCATTTCTTCTTCAAAGGCTGTGGCCGAACAACCACCGCATTGTTCTGGAGAAACAGAAAGTAAACCCCTCTATGTATATATGATTTGAAAAGTCGGACTTAGAAGATTAATTGATAATTGAAAAGAATATTCAATATAGAAATCAGTGTCACCCAGGTCACCACTTGAAACTAAAAGCACAAAATAAATTGAATTTGTATGCTGAAAATTGCTAATTCAAAAGCTGAGGTAAACTTTTATTTGTGTTCTTACATTCTTATTTTCTGTTTTCGCAAAGTTACATGAATTAATTCTTTCGCGTGCTTTGCATGACATATAAGAGTAATAATAACAACTGTTTCACATAGATTTTTCACTCCTGTAAACGGAATATTTGATGTGCTATAAGCTGGTTTGTGTATGCTTCAATATATTGTATTGAAGTGAAAATAAGTGAAGGGATGAAGTCTTCCAATCAAATCGCCGGCCCAAAAAAGTCCCGAGCTTTTAAAATTAAAATTTTAGGCACTTTTTGGACCAAAAATGGCATTTAAATAGGGCAGAATGTGACGGCCATTTAAGCCCGTTCGCAAGAACTTTTTTCTTTTTGTCTTCGGAAACCGTAAACAAATTTACTTGAAAACCACCACAGAACCAATAAATTGATGTCACATTTAATTCATTGTACTCACCTGTTTTGAACCTGGCCTTGAAGCCCATCTCTCCTCCCTCACTGTCACCATTCAGTATCACCAGCATCTCGTTACCCTGCGACCTTACAACAGCCTTCGGTGTTTCTTTATTACAAAACCTGGTGGGATTGACATTCGTTTGAGTTAGCTTGACGTCACAATTTAGACTCTGGCGTATTGGTCTACGGCATTTCTTTGATCCTCTCGGATGGCTTGCATTAACCGTATTCAGAACAGCAGAGAGAAATCACAGTTTTTGTGTCCCTTGTAAGACAGAATCAAAGCTGTATTAAAAACAAGAGTATTTGAGTGTGGGGTTGGACAACCAATCAATTTAATTAACAAATTTCTCACCTTTGACCCGGGCGCGTGACGTTTCTTCTGACCTCCACATAGGAGATGTCGCATGTTATATTCAGAAAGCCAAAATCAAACTCGAAGTCTTCGATAAAGTCCAGTACGATTCTTTTGTCAGCTGGAGCCTGAAAAAATATAATGCAGGTTTCGTTACGACACTTAGTTTGCGAGAATAATGAGATACCTATTTATTCCTTTTCCACACGATTTGTTTCAAAGGCAATTGTGATCTAATGCTCTAATCGGTTCCACTTTTGTACTGAAGTGAAACTTTTAAAGATCAGTTAAAATTGAACATTCTTAAAATTTTTAAATAAAGGCGTGGACGGCGCATGTACATCATATCGAAGCACAAATGACACTAATTTAAGTATTGCGTTTAACGGTCCTGACTTCAGCCCAAAATTGCATTGTGGGATCGGCCCTTGCACTGTTGGCATGTACTACTCAGAAGTCATCATCGGTAGTTTCAGATCCATAGTGGCAAACCCATGTACAAGACAACCTAAAACAACAGTTCCCAAAGAAAGGTATGCATGATATAATTATATAAATAGTAAATACAGCTGGCAACATGTTTAATAAAATCAGCCATCAGTTTTCAACAATTCGGGGACGATGGTCGATGTTCTAGTCATGAAATCCAGTTTAACTCGAACTTCATTCCCTAAAATTAAGCTGTATGTCTATAGAATGCAGACAAATTCGAGGGAAAATGGCGCTTGCTCTGGAGATAGAGCTTACTTACTTTGATCAACCAGTTACATTTGATGTTGTCCGGAAATCCGGGATTTGGGTATCCGGGACTCGAAAGCGTCTGGTAATCCTCCGTAGCAGTCAGTTGCGTTTTCGAACATACATTTCTGACTGAAAAAAATAAATAAAACACCTTCTTTAGATACATAGGGTTTTTTAAACGACGACAGGGTGCACATTGAATGACTGATCTCCGCGTGGGCATTTTGAGAAGTTGTAATATAGGGAAAGAGCCTGGGTGTTTCTTTTATTGGTAGTATTTCATCGGTGTTTAATGCCGTGTGCATTTTCACTTATGTGATGACGGTCAGGTTAATTACTTGCTTTCAATAAGGTAGTCGTGGCCGAAGTGCATGTGAGCCCCCACTTTTGGCTTCTAAAAGGCCACAATCTTAGAGTCTGAAAGGTAAGTGAGTCTAATCACTAGATCTTAGTCATTGCGTTTAAAAGGCAAGTGTGTTTAATCACTGAACAACGGTCCTAGCGTCTGAAAGGTAAGTGCGTCTAGCCACTCGACCACGGTTCTAGTGTCTGAAAGGTAAGTGCGACTAGCCACTTGACCACGGTCCTAGCGTCTGAAATGCAAGTGAATTTAACCACTGAACAACGGTCCTAGGGCCTGAAAGGCAAGTGCTTCTAACCTGTAGACCACGGTTCTAGCGTCTGAAAGGCAAGTGACTACTCACTTGAAAAAGGTAATATTAGCTGTGTCACAAATGACTTACCGGTTGTTACCCTCTGTATACCGTCGCAGAAGGGCGGTGCGAAACCCCGAGGGCAGACACAAGACTGACAGCGATTGGGGTTCCGGTATCCTCCGTTTTTACACACACCGGGCCGTTCCAAGTTTGGAGTGCCACACACCTCTGTTAATAAAAGAAACCTGATAAACAGAGGGTTCCCGCCGAGGGTTCTTTTGAGCGGGCTATGTACGGAAAAATTGCTGACAGGTTCCACACACACATGGACATGGGGAGAATCATGTCTCGGTGTGGCCCATGCAATAAAACCCTTATTCTCAGTATATATGTATTCTTGGGTTTCACGTCGTACTCATCAATTTTTCAGTTATATGACGCCGGGGATTCCTTAGTATGTATATAGTGTGTCTTTTTGTAGGCAGGGCGTCTCCATGCCACCGACGTGTCCTGCCGCCATTGGAACATCATGCGGAAGACACTAGACATGGCTTTCCACACTGTTACATTATATTGAAACCAGGCCAAACATTCCTGTTCCTTGTTGTAACCTCTGAATGCCGAACACCAAGCGAGGCAGCAACAAGTACTATTTTTAAAGTTTGGTATGACCTAATTCTTAGTTTGGACTTTCGAAGTTGCATGCGTCACATACCTAGACGGCAAAGGGCAAAGTGCAGTGAAATAAAAACCGAATGTTCGGTTAAAAAGTGATAATGGTTTATAAAGATATAATTGGGGCTTTAATGACTTATTCTAACTTTTCATCATGAGAGATAACTGAATGATTGATTGACAGAATAAATCACTAATCTTTGACCCTGTACACGAGAAGTTTTTACGGTGCGACACCATTCGTTTTCATGAGTGGTGGTAACCAAAGAGTTTGGAGGTAAAAAACAAATTTTGGTAAGTTTTCCATTTGTACACTGTGTTTATGCGAATGTGTCTGCCACATTAGTGGAAGGCAATGGATCTACTACTACCTTCGTGTAACACAACTTGATCCGCACCATGCCAAAAATGAAGTCATATTTCGAATAATGCTCGTGACACCATGGGTTACCTGTTGTCATGGCTGAATGAGACTCCGCTGCTGATTTCATTACTAACATTTTGATTTTCGCGCTATGTAACTTGGCTAAAATGACAACACATTAAATTAATTATCTATCTTTTAACAATACAGTATTTGTCTTGGAAGGTGAAAATTTGATCTGTGCGTTACTGTTTTGGTACAGTGTGCGTAAACAAATATGGTAAAACAAATGGATATATCAAAGTGGGAATTCAATCCGATGAACAGATAAGGCACTTACTGCTGCAGTAGTTTACGTTTGCCAGTTTGATGTCGTTAAACGTAAGAAATTCCCGCTGTCCTATAACTTCCATCATACTGACATCTCTGGGCTCAATTACAACTGTGTCGTTTTGTGAAAAGTCCTGAAACGGTAAAAATGTTAACCAATTATACACCTTAAGAAAAAAGGGTTCTTTTTGTGTTCTTATAAACAACCGGACATCTTACACAGTTTTGCTTCGGATCCCTTTTTTTTAAGTAGCGGTACATTTGTAGTTTACACAACTTTGTCATGGACAAATAATTAGTTTGTTACAAAAGGACCATAATCTAAATGAGGAACCTTTCAAAAACTGATTTTTCGTTTGTCATTGACAGATTGAGTGAGAGACTCACTGACACATTGCTCCGTAGCATGAAGACTGTTAATTGAGGATTCTCTGTTATCGCCTACAAATCTGGTGTCATGTAACCCAATACTCTGTGCATTGGGCCATTTTGTGCGAGTCGGTAAGTGTAAACCCAAGCATTTGTGAGTAGTTCTTATAGATCTCCTCCGATGGTCTTTGCAATTTTACAATACCTTTTTTCTGTCGTATAAAGGGAGCCAAATTTTGTGTGTATATATACAGACATTTTATTCAAGGTATACTTTTTTTGGTTTTTACCGTTGGTCCATAGTGCATGACAGACGAGTAATCATATGGAATGCTGTCTGTCTTGATGATGTCCCATGGCGTCTTCTCAAAGTTGCTGTCCGTGCCAACCTTTATATTATTGTAGTTTATGGTCACGTAGTTGTCTCGGTCCGGACGAGATTGCTCGTGATAGAACCCCAAGGCGTGTCCAATCTCGTGAGCCACGATGGATGGCTATTGGATGAGAATTCACAATGATAAATGTGGTTATCAGAAGAAGAGTTTGAGAATCTTGTGACACGAGTATTTTCGGAGCGAATCCTGATAAGGGAGTTTGAGTACTTCTCCTTTTTGTTTTTATGCATGAAAATACATGATAATAAGAATATACGCAATGGCAAAGTTTGCTACAAGCCTGGACTATGGTACATGTCCATTTCACAAATCAAACATGCAGCAACACAATGTAAAGTTACACCTTATATGAGTTTATACAATTCCACGTTATCTAAAATCCCTCATCATACGACGGCTACTTACATTTGAACCATATTTTCTTGTGGGTGTACTCATTATGTATTTTTAAAATATAAAATTCAGTCAGTTTCAGTACACTACTTGCTTTTTTCCATGAAGAACAGCAGAAGAGCACTGTAAGTTTGTTGTGCCTTCAGAAAGAATGTAAATTTACTTTTATAATAATATGAACTAACATTTTGAATTCATACGCAGACATTCACACGGCCGTGGTGCAAATCAGTCCCTGATTACGCATAGGCCCATGCCCCAAAACAGCAATACTTTCCTCTGTAGTAAATTACGGCTTGACAGTGTGTATGTATATTTATCCCGTGTCAGACGAAATCCGCTGCGTTTAATTGGACAGTAATGGTCACGTGGTACATGTGTTTAACTCTATATAACTCAATAAGCTTCCTGTTGGACTCGGTTCACACCTCGTCCAGTATGAGGCTTGTAGACCCAATACAGTTTCGCTTCTTTTCGCCCAGTAACCATGCAACTAATAATATCTATGTTCAGAAATTCTCTACATTGCAGTATCCGGCTGACTTACCCACTCGCATCCCTCGTCCACCGAGATGGGCTGTCCGTTAGACTGCTTCCCAATATATGACCAGCACCTTGTAGGATTCAAAGAGGATAAAAGTTTACATCTTATTTTTCAATACTTTGCATTTTGGTTTATTAATTCATGCTTTTGACTGTGGTCTCATGTCTTACTCCTGAATGTTTCATCAATAAAACGATTGCGGCGAGCATTTCGGTGGTAAGAAACCTGAGGGAAACGTGCTACCATCCACTGGTTGCGGACAGACTTTCTCACGTACGCTTTACACTTTGAGCACAGACTCTAGAAATACTGTCTTCACGCGACAGTTTCCTCTGTTTTCTGAGTGATTGTGGATAGAATAGATCATGTTATTTCTAAAAGATACTGTTATATTATTTTATATGTGACAATCTTTTTTCCGTTATTTCTCCAAAATCTCGGCGTCCAATCAACATTTGTATACAAGCCGTGAACCAAAGTGGATGTTCCGGGTCATTCATCACAAGACAGGTTTCCAAAACAAAGTTAAACATAAACTGCCAAGGATGTGAGACAAAATGTACAGTGACAAAAATTAGGACGGATTCACGCAAAGAGAAGCAGTCGAAACCTTACAATGACGATGGACAGACGCAAGAAATTCTGTTGTTGATGGTGTATTGCGGTAAAGCCTTTTTCATGAGGTAATATTGCCCCGTATAACACAGAAAACATAATATGTCAAAATTTTGTAGTTTTTAAAGAAATCACGTTGCACCGACATTAATGTTTCTTCTTACAAAACGTCCACAAGGTCATGTGCACTGGCACGTATGTTGTAAGGAATCACATTTGACAAGTTCTCAAAAGGGTTCTTTCTTAAGACTTTTTTAAATCATATTCTAGCACATGCCTTCTTTTTTTGAGCACACACACACCCAAACGCGTAATACGGGAAAGAACAAAACCCTTTGCTATAGGCGGAAAAGAGCCCCCATAGTTCTCGTCTGAAAGTCAAAACAAAAAAAAAAAAACAAAAAAAAAAAACAAAAAAAAACAAAAAAAAAAAAAAGAGAGAAGAAAAAAAGAGAAGAAAATGGCGTACCCATCTAGTTTCTGGAACCTCAGGTGAGGCTCCGAGAATGTGGTGTCGAAGATCTGGACAAACCGCAAACAGGTGGCGGCTTCCCATTCGTCCATGGCTATGGCAATGGACTCCAGAGCCTCGGGAGCTGAAACATTCAGGATTGATGGATTGACCGAGTGATAAAATGAATGTCGTCAGAGGTATTAGATGAATATAATTGTTGGGCTTGGAATACGAGTGTAATTGGTGGCCTTGGATTAGGAGTATTAGATGACTATAATTGTTGGTCTTGAAGTACGAGTGTAATTGGTGGCCTTTGAGTAGGAGTATGAGATGACTATAATTGTTGGTCTTGGAGTACGAGTGTAATTGTTGGCCTTGGGGTATGAGTATTACATAAACATAATTTGTGGTTCTGGAGTATGAATATTACATGAATATAATCAGTGGCCTTTGAGTATGTGTATGAGATGAATATAATTGGTGGCCTTAGGATATGAATATAAGATGAATATAAATGGTGGCGTTACATGGAGTATGAGTACATTAGAGGGGTAGCATTTGTGTTCTCTTGAAACTGAAATTTAACACGGCTAAGTCCACCATTTCAGCAGTGGTGGAGGAGTCATCTTTAGTGTTAGGCTTACGCCTTTTAAACTTTAGAAATTTGACTCTCTACACAGTTCTTATAAACTGTTGCAATTCAGAACTATCTTTTGTCAGATAAAAACTGTCGGATGTTGAGTTCCACGATATAAACGTTTAATAACATGCTTTACTAGGCGTACACTTTTATGATGTTGGTAATTCTACAATAGGAGAGTTTCGAGTTCGAGAGTTTTGTCACAGAAGGTACAAAGATTTCGACTGTGTCATGTGAATTCTCAAAAATGTCAGGCAAATTTGTTAATTTACCGATCACCTGTCTCGTCGTGTCCTGGAGGTACAAATGACCTTTCCTTCAACCAGAAATTCCAGCTCCTCAGTTTTCCCTATCGTACATCTAGTCTAAATAACTTTTGTGAGACTTTTCTTAGACGCCCATGTTATAGTAAATGTAATGAGAAATAGTTGCCTAACATTTTTGATAGGTGACATGGTACAGTAGGGCTATTTTTACCTTTAGCGATAAAAGAGTTCGAACTCAAAACTCCCCTACTGCAGTAGAGGCAACTACTGAAGGTTCGGGGGAGAAGATTAAAATCTGAATGGGTGATCCATAGAGACGGGTAAATTAAGGAAAACAACAGACAATGACCACTGTAAGGTGGTCAGGCTGAGATGCGTACGTGAGCAATGCACTTACAATGATTGTGTCAAGAACACGAAGAACACAACATTCCACAACTGCATGAAGAGCAACAACAACAACACGAAGAACTGCATCTGACAGAGAGCTGCTCGCCGTAACACAGGAAAAGAAGCACTTACAGAATTCATCATCAATTCGGAATGGGATTTCCGCGTTATCCCAAAGGAAGAAATCCCAAGGCATAATCTTCCTCTTCGTCCTTATGGGAGATTGGCGCCCTCGTCTAATGGACACAGAATCTCTAGTTTCACCATTGAGCCCAGGCTGAGGGTCAGTCGTCTTTGGTTTACGCAACGGATTGCTGGGGTCCCCTTCAAAGGGGGGTTTGAAGGTCAGGCCGACTTCTGGGGCCTGCGTGGTGGGGCCTGACCTCGTCCCCCCGGAAAGTCGAGGCACTGTGCGCCCATTGGTCCTCAGGAAGTCCTGTTCGAACGGTTTGAGGACGAGGTCGACAATCTCACCGCTGAGGCGAATGTCACCCTGAAACTTGTCTGCCACTTCGACGCTAATTTCACTCTGGAAAGAAGTAAAGAATGTAAATGGTTTAATCATTCAAGTACTGGAATCTTCTGCATCACTGCTGCAATTTGTACATCATCTAGGTGATTCTACGCAGGTAATGGTTATCAGACAGAGACCGAGTTCATTACGAATTCATGATTGAACACTGATGATGCGTAAATGTACGGCTGTGCCTTTTGGCCGCGTTGGCGCCCAGATTGACGGCTTACAGATGGACGGCCGCTCCTTTTGGGCGCTTTAAATGGCCACTTACCGCTGGACGGCCTCGCCTTTTGGCGGCGTTGACTCCCATATTGGCCACTCGGCACCAGACGTAAAACTTGTTGTCCAGGCTGTCACCATCCAGAAGCGTCACGAGGATAATCTGTTTAAGAAAAAAAAAAAAAAAAAAAAAAAAGAAAAGAAAAAAAGGAAAATCAGGAAGGCCGTTTCAGAAATGGTTTCAGTTGTATACATGTTCGTTAGTATTTGTGTTTGTTTCATTGGGGGTTAACGTAGTTATCAGGGCTATTTCCGTCCATGCGGAGACTCCTTGTAACAGACCGCTGTCTCGATGGAGCGCCATGCACTGGAACGCCCTGCACTAGAGCGCCATTCCTTTTACGCATAGTGTCCAGGGAGGTAGTGCCAACATTACCTAAGTGTCAACTAGGAATTAATCCCCAGGGACTGATTCCGCAAAGCGATTTTTTAAAGTGAATTTTTTAAAGCTTAACTGAAGTAGAAAATTCTTGAAATTTTGCAGCGTAGACATGGATGGAGCATGTAGATCATGCTGAAGTGCATATCATACAGATTTCAATACGATAAGTACCAAACAATCTGTAAGACTTCGTTTGAAGATTTAACTTCACTCATAAATGGCGTTCTGAAATCCCCCACCCCAACCTCTCTATCTTCAATTTATGAGGCACATACACTGCGATAATTAACACTATATTTTTCACAGTACATTTTTCTGTAGTTAAACAACGCTGGTCTCATTTTAAATATACCGCCAATTACATAGTTACGCAAGCAAGGTACATTAAAAGTATTACATCTATTGTTTATTGTTTGTAAAAAATACAAACTTTAATCAAATACACAGAAAGAATGGTGTGAAGTTACAGTTAAAATGAGGGAGTATACTGCGATTGTAAGGAAATACAAGTAACTGCATCAGGTGTTAGAGTTGTTAGATTTAACATTATTAAAGTTAAGTATTACATATGTAACGCGAACGATGCAGATCACCCGTCCATGGAGATTTTTTTTTCTCCAGTTCTCATTTTTGTTAATGTGTATAAACAGATACGTATACCGTTTCTTCATGACAGAAATCATTTACAGGGCACGAACATTTCTGCTTGTGTGTATATAGAAAATACATGTACTGGGAATAGAAGTCATTTGCACGACTTAAAATGTCTTACCCAGAACACGTGTACTGTTTCCGGAAATCAGAAGTCATTTACACAATTTCTGTAACGTTTTAATAATGTGGATAGGGCCTATATACAGAATAGATGCACGGCTTCGGGGATGGGACGCTTGGGTGTGTGTCATTTATACGGCTTCTTTAACGCCTTTGTTAACATGTATAGACAAAACGCGTGTACTGTTTCTGAGGGACAGAAGTTATTTACGACATTCCTCAACCTTTTCTCTGATGTGTGCGTACAGAATATGTTAACGTGTATATACAGAATACACGTATACTGTTATACTGGAGGATATAAACTATACATTTCCCGTTGCCTCAGGCAACTGACCCTACCTTCACTACCCACCCATACCCACCCACCCACACCTCGCCGTAGGGTTGACGTGCTTATTTGACCAATGCGCCTCGACTTTGATTGGCCGTTCGTCACGAGATACCCGGATGTTGCGTTACCACAGTGACTAAGATACATGTACCGTGACGGATGTGGTCTAGTGACAGAGTAAACAGACGAATGCATCAGCTAACTATGAGGCTAAAGCAACCAGAGCTTAACACGATGTCAAACTATATTACATATATTCTATACTATAATTCCTGTCTGGAATTTCCCCCTGATCAATAAAATATCGATAAAATGGCATGCACCGTCCTTTCCGTCGATAGTTCAATATCACACTGTGACGTTATGACATTTCCTATATGACGTCACGGGACGCGTTGTTACGTCATCAGACGTCGTATACATTAGTTCGTCCATATATATGTATGTGTGATAACTATGTCAATAGGCAATTAATTTATGCTTTTGACAATGTCTCGATAAATTTCATTCACGTCGGATTTAACTTTATTGTTTCTTCAGCCACATTTTGGAAGTGAAGTTCGCTGGAATCGATACAAGGGCCGAATCCTAAAAGCAATTTTGTACTGAGTAAAATTTTTAAAACTTAACAAAAATGAAACATTCCTGATATTTTCAAACACAGGAAAGCTCGTGTGTGTACATCATGTCGAGGCACAAGTGATACAAATTTCAATGTCAGTAAATATCGAAGGAGCTGTAAAATTGACTTTTCTCTAAAGTTTTGACGTAAGTCAAAAATTGCGTTGTGGAATCGACCCCAAATGCTTAGAACATGTTTTCGCACATCAAAATAAAAATTGCGAATAGGGCTAGTTGTGTTTGAATGACGAATTCACTCCGCTTTATAATCCCTTAGGAACGAGCTTTACAAATTGTAATTATTAAATTAAGCCAAAGTTTAAATATTAATGCCAAAGCCTTTTGCAAGGAAATTGAAATGTCTTCATCATATAAAGGCTAGATTTTGTTTAGCACATAGCATAACAACTGTTGGTGCAACCACAACAACAACAACGCACTAAATTACTGCTGATGTTGTTATTATTACTTCTAATACTACCTGTTCTACGAATACATCTAATAATAATGAGGGTTAAAGAAAAGGTAGGAACAGTGACAATAAAGCAAACTTACAGCATCGTCTACTGTCGGGCGAAAGTTCCTTCTGTTGATCGTTTTTCCTCGTAACTTAAGACTAAAACCACCGCAGTAGTTGTAGTCTTTGGTCAAGGATGCCACTACCTTGACCACTGGTGTATTGGCCGGAGCAAAGCGAGTTCTTGGCCGAGCATTGACCACAGACTCTCTTCTAGCCGCCTTAATGCGTGTCTGACCCCCAACGGACACTTTTAAAGTTCTTCCAGGCGGTGGCATTCCATTTGCGTTCTCGGCGAAGAAAAACATTGTCAGTGTAAAAGCTGCCCAAACGGTTACGATGGTGATCAGCCATGTTGTTCTCTGATTACCCGCGGCCGCCGCCATCTTTGTTTTTTCGTGTTGCGATGATTGTTCCTGCGCCCTGTGAACTAGTACCACGTCTTAGATATCTGAGGCCGCCACATGATTTTGTATGGGTATATACAGATAACGGCGTGACGTAGAGTAACGACGGCAAATTGGAGACATTTCCTTCTGGCTTAATTATTTAAGTAATGACAAGAGAAGAAAGCCTTCCCCTCTGGCTGTCACACCAGTAGGCCTAGTCACTGGCCTGTGACCGATGCAGTCAGCCTCCAGAACGGGGAGCGCGCGAGTGGACTAAGTGTACAGCCGCGCTATAAAGTTAAGTATAAAGGCGGATTTTGGAATGTGAATAATCAACTAGCTATAAAAGGGTTTGTGACATTTGAAATAAAATCCGGGATATTTTTTTTCAGTCATCCAGGAGTTAAATGTATTCAGGAGTAGAACTATGCATTTTAAAAACCTGATATGCTCTAATCATTACGTCGTTCCCGTTTAAGTGTATCAAAAGTTAAAACCGGCGTAATTATTTTAGGGCAACTCAAAGTGTCTAAACATGTTTGAATATATGATGTGATATTCTTGGATCATTGTATTGTTCACTGTTAAATGTATCAAAAGGCAGCCTTGCTTAAATTTGATACCGACTCAAACGCACCTGATGTGTGTTCATAAGAGTATCAAGTGTTGTTCAAAAATACCAGGTGTATCAAAATGAACTTAAAAAGATAACAAACACAGATTAAATCCAGACGAAATGTATATGTACAGAATCGTATCTAAATACATTTATGGACAATCATGCCCAGATATGTCTACAACTTTTCATTACTTGATGTGAAATTTGTAATTTGTAATTCAAATGTAATTCGGTCCCTGCATAAATCTTACCTGATTTCAAACTCAGTCAGCCTTAAATACGTGTACATTGCCCTTAAACTGGGAACTTTTAAATCAAAGAATCTTACATTTGTCACCTGCCTTTCGGGAGTTCATAACAAGCATATCGTCATCGACCAATACTATTTTGTTGTTGTTTTTTTGACATTGTCATGGTTCCATGGGTCATTGAGTTCACACCTCAATTCTTCAGCATTTTGGGTGGTTGCGTCTTTTTTCCCTCCCCCTCCGGCTTGTAACTGTTACCTTTTTACCTTTAATCTGAATATTGCATGGATTTTTTGTTCCATTCACGCTATGCTAGCTGTTTCAATGAGGCTTCGAAAGAACCATGACCAGCATGTCTAACACTACGATCAAAGAAAAAAGTGTTTTATTTGTGTGTGTGTTTTCTTTTTTTCTTTGTTTTGTGTAGATTTGGATGCTGATGCTCGGTGACTCGACACTGATGAAAGGGCTTTTTGACCCAGACAGAGAAAGACAAAAAATTATCCACAGGTGTGCGCCGCCTTGTTGGGCCAATTGATTGCTGGATATTGACTTACCAACTGATTGGCGCTCAAAATTTTTCTTACTTATAACACGTCGATAATGTTTATGTATAAAACCTTATGAAAGGTTCTTGCTCTCTTGATGACATTTTATAATTTTTTATCTGTTTTTTCGTAGAATCATTTCCTTGTCGACAAGGGATGTCATGGTGTGTACTTATCTGTACGCCTAGTAAAATGTGTAGGCCATCACATTGTTCCAATGTATTGTATGTCGTTTAATTTTAAGAACCCTACACATAGGTAAATATAGTATGGGAAGAGAAAACTGAAAACTAGAAGTAAATCACCACAAATCACCATGCACTTGATGAACGGCCGAAATTAAACCAGGAGACAAAACCAGCCAGAGTTGAATTCGAACCCGAACCATTAAGAGTTTAGTGTCAACCATCTACCGTGACGCAAAATACTCATCAGCTAACCACAAAAATGTCTCAGTATATATCTTGGTGGCTCCTGAACAAATCCTAAGGCACAGACCAATATGAATTGGGATAAGGTAACTCGTACCTTGTCCGTGGGTGGTATAGTCTTGTTTGCGGGACGAGGCCCCCAGAAGAAACAATGTATGAGCCAATGAAGGCGTTGAGTTGGCAGTTTAATTTTCTACATAACACCCAGTATACCAATAACAACCGGAAAGAGAATGTATATTGTTTTGTTTCTTTCTAGGGAAGTTCACAATGTTTCTGTGGAAAAGGCACCACAAGATACCACAAGACCTTATTGTTTGACTCCACGCAATACAACGCAGAAGACTTCAGAGAGGAGCCACTTTTCGTATCACACAACATTCGGACCACGAGAAAGGAGTGCATGGCAGTGTTACGTCGCAATGACGTCCAGTTAGGTCATACATATTCATATCTTTTCTCTATGAGCACGAGAAGGCAAAGTGCGAAAAGTGCGACCTGTAACCTTCAATAAATAACCTATTCAGTACCCCTATTTACGCCTCGAGGGAGCCTAAACTTCATTAAGCAGAACACAAACCACACATTTTATACGCTCGCCTCTTTAGCTGCAGTTGTTTGCACAAAGGCAACTTTTAAAACGATGGATATATCCCAAGGTAAACGTTAATGAACTTACAGAATGTTATAATTATTGTTCGTACTTTTAGATTTAGAATGAAAAAGAGAAATTAACCCAGCTAATTATTATTTCAATTTGATCGATCATTTACCAAATTGCTCACCTTTTGGCAGTGTATCAGTTCGTCGGAAAGGGGAAAAGACAATTGGGAGACATGTATGACTGAACTGTTTTATGGTATATAACCAGGTGTTTATATGGTATGTAAGTTTTTATCCACATTGTGGTCAAAACCAGCCTTGGACACAGGACATTGTAGATTCTCCAGCTTTCACTGCTTGTAGGACCTTGGTGAGAAAGCTCGTGAGCAGTTTGCAAAAGGTCAGGTTTTTCCCCCAAGTACTCTCACTGCTTGTTGGTTGCAAAGAAGGGCCCATAGCGCTCTATAACGTTGTCAATTCGATGACCATATCTGTACTTCACATGTGAGAAAGCTCGTCAGTGGCTTGACAAAGGTCAGGGGTTTTCCCACGTACTCTGTTTTATTCTACCCATTTTAATGGGTATTAAGCATTGAGTTAATTCTTTCACTGCATGAGATCAGTCAAAATGCGACCAACATGAAACAGAGCATTTGTGTCTTTAGTTTAGTTGAACATCGTTAAACACAGTCAAGTTTTAAGTCCATATAAAAGTCAGTTAGTTTATGCTTTGGGGACCTCCGTGGCTCAGTCGGTTAACACGCTAGCGCAGCGCAATGATCCAGAAGCCTCCCACCAATGCGGTCGTTGTGAGTTCAAGTCCAGCTCATGCTGGCTTCCTGTCCGTCCGTACGTGTTAAGGTCTGCCAGCAACGTGCGGAAGGTCGTTGGTTCTCCCTGGACTCGTTTCCCGGTTTCCTCCCACCATAATGCTGGCCGCCATCGCATAAGTGAAATATTCTTGAGTACGGCGTAAAACATGACTCAAATAAAATAAATAAATAGTTTATGCTTTAGTTTTGGCCTTACAACTGGTGGTATCCCATACTGTATAGACCACGTTTTAATAAAGTACACAGCATCTGAAATTCCGTTTTATTCGGAAAGGTCCATAGAGGTTTTTCATCATTTTCCTCTTACAGATAATAAATGCGGAAACATTTAATTTCTCCGACCGATTTTTGTGCGATATTGAACAGAGAGAAGCACAGCGACGTCACAGATTCTTTATCGCTGCTAAATGTTCCGTAACCGGTAGAATTCCGCATTAGAAAAAAATGCAGGAGTAATACAATGTGTCTTTTCTTGCAAAAGTTAAACATATAGCAATAGGAAGATATTTATCAGCTCAGATGTCAGTCAGCGAGCTTCAGTGTAACCCATTTTAATCGTTGTAATAAAAACAACCAAAAAAACCAAAAAAAACCCCCAAAAAACCAAAAAAAAGCAACAACAACAAAAAAACAAACAAACAAAAGAACAAAAAAATAAAGCAAGCACTACTTCATACTCAAACTACATAACTGCGTCACTTTCAATCATTTTGTTTTCATTCATTGCCTCTAAATGACCTAAATTTTTAATCAGGACTTTTCTGCAAATTTTGCATTATTCTAAGTAATTTTATCGACCTTATGGTGTTGTAAGGTTTGTTTGGAGGGTAGGATAATATCCTACTGGAAAGTTGCTACTTTCAGCGGCAAGAGTAATACTTCGTAACATTCATTTGCCTCTAGAATGCATTTTCCTAGGCGAAATTCCACGTTATTTTCAGTATTTGATAATATTTACGTTTTCTTGCGCTGGTTTCCCTTCCTGAGAAATATGGGAAGGTCCGCCAGCAACTTGCGGATGGTCTTGGGTTTCCCCCGGACTCTGTCCGGTGTCCTCTCACCATAATGATGGCCGTCGTCGTTTAGGTGAAATATCGTTGACAACGTCGTAAAACACCAATCAAATCAAATCAAATCAAATGTTATAAATCGAGCAGCTGAAAAACCATTTAAGGTAATGCATTCGCAGATATCTTCTGCATGCACAGGAATGACCAGGGACTCAGCTGTGTGTGACGGCAGGAGAAAACACCTCGAATGAGATAGATGTCATTTACTGGTAAAAGTCATTTACTGGTAAAAGTGACAAAAGTAATAAAACAATGGAGATTCATAATCAGATCGACGAAGGGGTTATTATCATAACCACGTGTACGTAACTTAAAATGACTGCAAGATTTGATATCATGTAAGACAGAACCGTCATTAATCAAATTTCGTAAATATCTCCTTCCCTCAAATGACGAAATGATCGGGTAAAGAGATTGATTATATAGATGTAGCATCACTTTCTTGGCTTACAAACTGAATATGTATTTCATAAATTATCCGATCTCCAACATCTTTAAAAGAACTATGGACATACTTCATTTCCTTCTCGATATTTGTGAGAAGGATGGGGTTTTTGTAGGTTGTGATTTGCGGTTTACATTTAACCTCTTGAGGTTGAGGTACAATTTACGTGACGAGAACAATCACAACAACGGATGCTGTCATGGTTGTCTCGGTAAGGAAAAAATTGAGCTCTAGTTTGACTCAAGGTTATAAAGTTGAAGACGAAGACCGTAACGATATTGTTAACATATTTCTTTGAAAGATTATTTCGCTGTGAGTTCAAGTCCAGCTGATGCTGGCTCCCTCTCTGGCCGCAAGTGGAAAGACCTGCCAGCAAACTGCGGGCTTCCCCTGGCTCTGCTCCCAGTTTCTTCCCCCTATAATGCTGACCGCCGTTGTATAAGTGAAATATTCTTGAGTACAGCGTAACACCAATCAAATAAAGAGGTATATCGAAAAGATTATTTAAAAAAATATATAAAAACAAATATATAATATAGGTAAAAAAAAGAACATAAAAAGCAAAAAAAAAAAAAAAAAAAGCATCATTTGCCCTTCAACAATACACGCCGTGCAGTTATCTAATTATTAAGTATTTTTTAGTTTATAAATTGTAGCTGTGTTTTTTTTTTCATATTTGCTTTATTGTTTATAACTGAGGATTGTGCATCCTCTTCTATAAACCTGTGACGTGATCTAATTAATCTCTGCAGATTTAACCGCAAATCCTTTCGCAATGACTAGTTCGTTGTAAAAGAAATGATGTCCAGTGGAAAGGTGCAGGGTTTTCTCCAAGCCCAAATCCAGCAACCGACCTTCCTACACAGTAAATTTCGATGTTTAATTTACAAACACTTTTATGCATCAGATTTTAAGCACTTGGAGATTATAGCATACATGTTCTAGACACTTATGTTTAATACTTAAATATGTGAGTATATTTGGTGAACACGCTTGTTTGAAGTTTAATCACACATTAAATCCATTGAGCGTTGGTTGCTTTACAGTGTACGTTAAGCGAGTTAATCCTGTCTACAGAACTGGCACTCGCCAACAATCCTACCTATATACAATGTAGTGTTAATGGGTTCCATCATGGAACAGGTTTACAAGCCGTTATGCTTCTATCTAAGGGGACGGCTAAGTTGTTACTTCTTAAACATTTACATGAACACGGAGAATAAAGCAATAATTAAATTAAAGAACCTAAAAGTTGGATTTCACCGGTATATCGAGTGACGATTTGCCAACTACCAACTGCTGCTCTGATTTTACTCTCTGTGCTGTGGCCTTTTAGATTTTATTCTGTACTTAAATAGTGGCGTAAACTTATCAATATATATCTATCTATGTTTATATATATATCTATCTATCTATCTATCTATCTATCTATCTATCTATCTATCTATCTATCTATCTATCTATATATATATATATATATATATATATATATATATATCGGTGGTCTAATGGGTAGAGCGTCTTCCTCGAGGTCGGGGCACTCAGCACTGAGAGGCATTAAAGAGCAAGTCAACAGGACTGGTGGGCCTGATGGCTAGATGGGACGCCATGTCTGGTATCTTAAGTACGATGTTTCAATGGAGGGCAGCACTTTCGCAGCATGAACTCAAGAAGACATATTATATACATATATCCTAATCGTCATATAACTGAAAAATTGTTGAGTACGACATAAAACCCCAAAACACTAAATGCCCTCTTTATGGGATTGGCACACGTCATTATACTTATAACATCATAAACCTCCCTACATGATATGTTGTGCAAATTAGTGATCACATTAAACCAACGCATCAGCACCGTGAAAAAAATAAACAAAACAAAGCCTTCAACAATGCCTTCACGTGGCTGCCATGGATATATTGTAGGTGAAGGTCAGGGAGGATCGGTTTTGTGGTCACCGTGGTTAAGTGCACTATCTAGCCGAAGTCGGTTCCGGGACTCAATGCTGTGCATTTCGCAAGGAGCATGTTGATTTGTGTGGGACATAATTTACAACCGCGTGGGTGAGTTTGTAATGATTGGAAGACAAACAGGAGACAAATATAAGTTCAGTTAGGTGCTGGGTAACACATAACAAAATATCATTAACTTTACATAAACTTCTTACATTACAGTTAAATAAAACATTGCAATATACAAGACAATCATATAGTACGCGTGGATAGAAAAAAATTCATCTGTCCAAAGACTTTTAATAATGTTGACAAGAATCGTCCTAATCATAAATGAAGGAGACTTTTTGGGGTCAGGTACTGGCTCGAGCAGCTGCCTCTTTGGAAACGGATTTTATTCATTTGCCTTCAACATTCATTGCATCAACACCAATCAAATAAGTAAATAAACTAAATGACAAAACTGTAATATAAACACTACGGCACAGAGAGTAAAACCAGAGCAGCGACGACAATGCTATAGTTGGTAAGTGGTCACACGTCACCGCTGAAATCCGGCCTCTTGTCAATTTACTTAAGTTAGGGTTTTATTCTAACTGTTCATGTAAGAGTTTAAGAAGTAACAACTTACAGGCCCCTTGCAACATGGCTTAAGCAGGCTTAGGTAAAAAAAATTACGTTGACCTTAAATGCAATTTATCAGATGTCAGTCGTCTAGAATTACTCAAAATGGTATGCTGTCACCAGGCTTAAAACATGTAAACTGCACACAATAACTTGAAAACAACGCAAAGGGATCAGGCTGTAGGCTGTAATCACAACTAAAAAATAAGTAGTTTTAAGTAATTTAAACCAAAACTTGAATATCAATTTTAAGCGGAGTAAACCTACACTATTCCCGGCTGTTATGCTACTGTATTTGATATCTACCTCTTTGTTTTACGAGCACAACATAGATCCAGAAACAATGACGTATTGAAGAAAATACGTTATTTATTTGATTGGTGTTTTACGCCGCACTCAAGAATATCGTGGTCTTAGAAACCTGTCAGTTGCTCAATGAAACTAGAGTAGAAAAACATGTATATCGTATGATGTCAATATAGCAAGCACAGAATCAATCAATTCATCAAGCAAGAAACAGAGATTCCTTCAAGAAAAAAATAAAACACACGAATCAAAAAAGCATGGTTTGAGGCTAGTAACTGAACTTTCCAATCAATTCCTCAATTAGTTTATATCCAATATTTATTTAGTTAAATAAGCAGGTTATATGTATCTTGTTTAAAATAATGTAAGTGGACATTAGAGGTTTGGCTTCATTGTTTCCTGGTTGTCATTCTGTTCATAAAGGTGACATGTTGCAAAAGAAAAATATTGCTAATAATAATAATTAAAAAAAAGCGGTATTTAAAATTTCCCCTGTGTGTTAAATACTGTGTGTGTTTTTTTTATTACCAATATTTTTCTTTTGCAGCATGTCACTTTTACGGCTCCGTACTGTTCTGTATGAAAACCGAAAATTTGTTTTTTACGTTGACGTACATTTTATCTGACGGCCTACATGGATGAATACCTCGTGCACGCTATGAGTTGCATTTAATGTGATGCATGGCATAATGTATACGTCAAATCCCTTCATCATTGTTTTCATGTAAACATTGAGGAAATGTGATGGCAGATGCAGCGAATAGGAATAATTCAGGACAAGCCTCGCGTAATAAGTTATGCTTCACATCGTTGTATTTTTGTCTTACATAATTCTGTACGCACCATGCTACAAGGGGCTGTATAAATGGTTACGTTTTAAGCTTTTACATGACAAGAGACGAGATTTCGCCAGCTATGTGTGGACCATTTGCCAATGATCACAGTGTAGTCGCTACTCTATAGAGCTTCATTAACGACATCTTTTGTGTTCTCTCAATAGATATATTTTATCTTGTGCTGTAATGCAGTAAATTGTCCTATGGTATAATGTATTTATAAATTTGTGATATACGCATTAGTGTAACTATATCAAAACTCTTAAATACTTTATCAATACCCAATATCCAAACTATCCTCAGATGTATGGTAATATTTTCCAGGATTGCATAACTGATAAAGTATCCAAATTACAAATCGCTTCGCCAAGACAGCCCGGTTTCCTGGTCTGAAGTTTCATGTCTTACTGATTACCTATCAATCTGAACAGCATCGCGGCGCTAAATCTGTTCCTACCACGCGCACCTTCCTCATATCCGCTGTGGAAAGCAAAGTGCAGATAAATTATTTATCTGATTGTAGTTGCTTCAAGTCATGCTGAAAATTTCTTAACTTTTATACGATCGTGGTGTAATTTTTATGTTCGAGCGAAACTGAAACTCTGCATAAACCACCGACCACTAGCAAATTGTTGATGAACTTTCCCACATGTACACCATATTGGAGAGAGACAAGTGATCTTGCAGTGTGCCAGCGGTCACAGGATCGTCTTCAACCGAATTTTGGTTTCCAAAAGAACTGAGAGGGTGACATCTACAAATAACCTGTCCAAGGCCAGAGCCGAATCTTGTCAAAATTCTTCAAACGTTCATTTTTCTCGCATACTCTCTTAAGCTTTTAAAGCCTCTTAAAATGTTAAGATATAATTTATCACATATTAATTTGTTTTCGAAGCTTGCATGAACCTTGACCTCGCCCTGAGGCTAAGACTTGGGTTTTCTTGGTTGAAGAATTACCTGATGTGAATTCAACGCGTCACTGAATTTCTGCATCCTTGTCGACATAGTGTATTATGACACTCCTTTGAAGGGCCAGTAGGCATGGGGACATAAACAACATGCGGCCACGCACTGAATTATGTGTTTAAAGGGTTTTTTGTTCTTGAAGGAGCATTGGAAGCAGAAGATTTACATCAACACATCGCACTCAAATCCTTGTCATTTTCATGTAAGTAATAAAAATAAGGTCATTTGTGATCTTGACGTTCAACCCTCGGGCCGACTTTGCTGAACACATCCCGAAAGTGATTATAATAGACTGATATTAATTCAGCCGTGCAACTTTACGTAAGTCTTAAAAGGTTCATATATAGAGCACCTGAAGCTAATAGGGAACCAACTCTCTAGAGGTCAGAGAAAGATGAAAGATATTCAAGATATAATGACTGTAGAGAAACACAAGTTATATATCCCATTAATTACCTTAACCGCTTAACTTTCTGTTTTTTTAAACTGTTCAACGATATATAAATTAATTAAAAGTCTTGTCTAGATAAGATGACATAAGATTATCAAATTGCAATTCATACATTAGATTGTGGGTGTGGAGTAGGGGTTGGGTGTGGTGTGAGTGGTGGAAGGGGTGCGGGGCATTTTGAGGGGGCGGCAGCATGTCACCAAGCTCAGCGCAAACCCGCAAACGTATTAAGAGTGCGGGAATGACAACGGAGTGAGGATTCAATCTCCCATGTCAAGTGTAGTCATCTAGCAGGAGCGCCTTACAGCACTCTGCCAAAGTGTATATCTAAGAGGGTGTAAACAACGCTAAATTATTTTCCGAAGAACCATTTCACAGAGGCGAGACAAAAAGACAAAGAATTCAGATTCCGTGTTAATTTTGAAAATAGGTTGTTAACCTAATATGAAAAAAGCAGGCATACACTTTGTGAAGGGTATTTTGATCAGTCCGTTTCCTGTCCGTAGTCGCAAGTTACACTGTGCATGAAATGTCCACCTCGTCCTAAACGCAGAGATTCTATTACCGCTCACAATTATCAAGTAGTTTTCCAACGTCTTTCCATAGTTACGAAAAGTTTTCAAAATTCCCAGTTAAGGAAAAGCTTTCGATCGGCTTTTAGTTATAAAGAGGCTTTTAAACTTCTTCCAATTTCATTTAATTCTTCATATTTAACGGAGGAACAGTTCTCTACAAAGGATGTCAGGAAGGCCAACTTCTGGAGCGAGTGACCTGTCTGCATGTTTAGCTATTTTGAGACTAGATTACCAATCTTAGGATCTGTAATACAAGAAGAAAAGGAACCCAACCTTTCAGGACAATAGGAAAGTGCACAGCACAGTTTCAGCACAGTTTGATTTTCTCGATTTGTATTAATTGTTTTTGCAGTAAATATCTATTTATACGTTAGAAATGCATCGTGCACTCGCGGATGAGATTTATGATTGATTTATTTATTGACTGATTTATTGAGTGACTGATTGTAGTGACTGATTCTCGAACCACGTTCGAGAATATTTCAAGTACACAACACGTGATTTCCACTTATGAACGAAAACGAAGTTATATCAGCCTTCGTCCAGTTACTGACCAACATTCTACAGGTGACATCTCTACATCTCTACCCTCAAAGCAGTGTCAACGTGCAGGTCACAACAGTGATGAGCAAGACATCTTTAAACAACTTCTTGGCCTTCATTTATGTATGGCCTATAGACCGCATATTGCCACTAAGGCACGATGAACTCTGGAGGTAGAATGGTTCTTAAAATTCTCTAAGGAAGCTTATGCTTGTTTATCTGAGATATGACAACAAGGGACAGTTTAAACATTCATGTATCGGATACAGCAATCGTGCTTTTACGAACATTTGCAATCATAGCCAGGGCAAACGCAAATGGTCACAGCAACCGAGGACAATTGACCTCTTGTCAATTAACCTCAGCGAGGGTGTTATTCAAACTGTTTATGTAAATGCATCGTCTCAGGACTGAGATATTTATATCTATGAACGCCCTGGAAATCCAGATTCACGAACTAATAGTTTGATCTTTGAGCGGGGCATTATGTCTAAGATTTCGACTGTCTTCCCTGCATCAGTGAGAATTGGTGACTTCTTCTCTCTTTCATGTTATCAGCTTTATTTATTGTTTGTATACATTATTTCGGATATATTCCCTTTGGAATTGGTGCTTTGGGATGGCTCGGAAATGGACCTGGTGATTACTGACTTGGAGCTTCCGGTCACTGTTTACACGTGGTGTACGAATATCAGACTCGACGCCTCCTTCCTAACTTGATATTACGGTTACACCGACACAGCAGCCCTGTCTCGACTTATGGTAACTGTTTCTGTGGAGAGCCATGACCCAGATTCAGTTATGCTGAATTTCACACCAAAATTTCGGATCATAAAGTGTAAGGCGTGATCCGCAAATTAAGTCGGATCGCGCCTTATACCAGGCAGGAGCGCGTTAAGTTATTCGTCCATTGTGAGGCTTTCAGCTTCATATACCGTGCAGAGCGGTATAAGAACTACATATCAAGTATCAAGTAAATATTCTCTACATTTTGTCGCGTCCTCACTGTTCTTGAGGCCTTATAGCTAGACCGCCTTCGTTCCAAGAAGCAATCGATCACGCACGTCTAGCCTTTTGTGGAGTTCACTGAACATTTCTGTTATGTCTGTTTGTGAGTTTCACTGAACATTCTGTGATGTCTGTGAGTTTCACTTAACATTCTGTGATGATTGTGGAGTTTCACTGAACATCTTGTGATGTCTGCTTGTCTTCCACCAACGTGGAATGCGCATTTATGCCCACGTCAACTGGGAAAATTTGCTAGTAGTTTGTCAACATTAACAATATTAAAAATACCATAAGCAAGTATGATATTCAATCACCATATTACATCAGAAACTGTAAGGAGACAGCTTTCGCTTTGTCGGCTACCTGCCAAATGGTTTTGATTTTACCCGATCAATCCGGTTTCCCACTCCTATAAAACTGACAGTGAATAAATTTCTTGAGTATATGGCTTTCAACAACAATCATATAAGCAAATAAATACAGGTCATGACGTTATACCCAAAACAGACGAAAATGTCAACATTCCATCCTCTAAACGTCTAAAGGCGAGTGAGATGCTTCCAAAACACTATCCGGCCACTTAAAAATGGGACAATGAAAATCAACAAAATCCTGACTGGTTTAGAACTCCCAAAATATGGGAATTTGTCATTTCTGACTGAATAGTTTATCTGAGATCTGAGATACAGAGCCCATTATATGACCAAACTCAATCACTGAAACGTTTGTAACCGAATTGTTTCGATGAGAATAGACCTCTTTATATGACTAATCAAATTCACTACAACACTGTAGGTGAAACGTTGCTACACTGTATTCTTTTATTTATTATTTAGCGAAAAGCCAAATCTCACGATCATGTAAATATATAAATTAAAACGTAGTAAACCACCAAACATTGCGTTTTGGAGAGAGATGGAATAAAGATGGTTTTTTTTGACGAATTTAATTTGACCGGTGAAAATATATCCTTCTCAGAAATATCCTGTTACATATTTTAATCCACTTTCTCTTGAGTGCAAAGTATTTTTTCAATGAAGTTAACACGGTGCGATGTTTTTTTTTCTGTTTTCGTTGCGCATAATATATTTTAGAGATTGTACAGGTGTGTTAGATTGGAGTTCAAACCTCAAATTAATGAAGCTAATGATATAATATCTATATAATTAATCAACACCCTTAGATGTTTAATTGTTTAACAGCGTGTGTGTGGGTGTGGAAGTAAAGCTGAAACTCAAGCTGAATTGCTAATGCACAAAGATGCAAAACTAATAAACTATATAAACTGTCCACTGAAATCATCGCTGTATCGTTGGCCTGAAGCTTTATCTCCTTACCTGGGGTGTGTGTGTAAGTTGTTACTTCTTCAGAGCTTACATGAACGGTTAGAATAAATCCATAAGTGAGGAAAACTGACATGTGGCCGTATTTCACCGGCAACAAGTGATTCGAATCTTGCTCTAGCTGTGACGTTTCATATAAAGCGTTTTTTGCCAAGACAAACTTCCATGGCAACCAGAACTGTACGGGTATTAAGTATTATGCTTAGTAGTTATGTGTACGTAACACTATATGCGCTTTGTAAAAAACGGACCATCGCTTAATTTGGCTGCAGTTTTAAGCTAAGATGTTTGTCAATTAGGAGATAAACTTCCTTACACAAGGTTGCAGCCAAATCAGCTGGACCTGGATCAAGCAAGCAAACCTCATAACTAAAAGGCGGATAAAGCTCGGGAATATGATTAAGTTTTCAATTAGATCTGCGCTAAGAATGGCTTTGTGGAGCGGGGCACATATGCCTTATACCAATTATCAGGGTTTTGTTCAAGAAAAAAATAACAATGAAAACGAAATTAAAAGGCTATGGTGTAAAAAAACTACAAAAATCATACTGGCAAAATATGGGAAAATGATGTACACGTATAAATATATGAATATAAAATGAATGTACTGTTCTTTAAAATGATTGCTTGTGAAAACACGACGTCGATGTCATACAGAAGACTGGTGAAACGGAATGAACTTGCCTATTAAACTGAAAAATTATTTGTTTTATCTTTTCATGCTACCGGTAGGTGATATTTTACGCTACGGTATTGAATGTCGTAACAAAAGCAGCCTTTCCACAATCTTATTTATTCAATCATTTTTGGTGCATTAGAAAAAACTTTGTTCAACCCTAGGCCTTCTCGTGCTGTTTGTTCAAACCCAGGCCTTCTCGTGCTGTTTGTTCAAACCCAGGCCTTCTCGTGCTGTTTGTTCAAACCCAGGCCTTCTCGTGCTGTTTGTTCAACCCCAGGCCTTCTCGTGCTGCTTGTTCAAACCCAGGCCTTCTCGTGCTGTTTGTTCAAACCCAGGCCTTCTCGTGGTGTTTGTTCAAACCCTAGGCCTTCTCGTGCTGTTTGTTCAAACCCAGGCCTTCTCGTGCTGTTTGTTCAAACCCAGGCCTTCTCGTGCTGTTTGTTCAAACCCAGGCCTTCTCGTGCTGTTTGTTCAAACCCAGGCCTTCTCGTGCTGTTTGTTCAAACCCAGGCCTTCTCGTGCTGTTTGTTCAAACCCAGGCCTTCTCGTGCTGTTTGTTCAAACCCAGGCCTTCTCGTGCTGTTTGTTCAAACCCAGGCCTTCTCGTGCTGTTTGTTCAAACCCAGGCCTTCTCGTGCTGTTTGTTCAAACCCAGGCCTTCTCGTGCTGTTTGTTCAAACCCTAGGCCTTCTCGTGCTGTTTGTTCAACCCTAGGCCTTCTCGTGCTGTTTGTTCAGACCCAGGCCTTCTCGTGCTGTTTGTTCAACCCTAGGCCTTCTCGTGCTGTTTGTTCAAACCCTAGGCCTTCTCGTGCTGTTTGTTCAACCCTAGGCCTTCTCGTGCTGTTTGTTCAACCCCAGGCCTTCTCGTGCTGTTTGTTCAAACCCAGGCCTTCTCGTGCTGTTTGTTCAAACCCAGGCCTTCTCGTGCTGTTTGTTCAAACCCAGGCCTTCTCGTGCTGTTTGTTCAAACCTAGGCCTTCTCGTGCTGTTTGTTCAAACCCAGGCCTTCTCGTGGTGTTTGTTCAAACCCAGGCCTTCTCGTGCTGTTTGTTCAAACCCAGGCCTTCTCGTGGTGTTTGTTCAAACCCTAGGCCTTCTCGTGCTGTTTGTTCAACCCCAGGCCTTCTCGTGCTGTTTGTTCAAACCCAGGCCTTCTCGTGCTGTTTGTTCAAACCCAGGCCTTCTCGTGGTGTTTGTTCAAACCCAGGCCTTCTCGTGCTGTTTGTTCAAACCCAGGCCTTCTCGTGCTGTTTGTTCAAACCCAGGCCTTCTCGTGCTGTTTGTTCAAACCCAGGCCTTCTCGTGCTGTTTGTTCAAACCCAGGCCTTCTCGTGCTGTTTGTTCAAACCCAGGCCTTCTCGTGCTGTTTGTTCAAACCCAGGCCTTCTCGTGCTGTTTGTTCAAACCCAGGCCTTCTCGTGCTGTTTGTTCAAACCCAGGCCTTCTCGTGCTGTTTGTTCAAACCCAGGCCTTCTCGTGGTGTTTGTTCAAACCCAGGCCTTCTCGTGCTGTTTGTTCAAACCCAGGCCTTCTCGTGGTGTTTGTTCAAACCCTAGGCCTTCTCGTGCTGTTTGTTCAAACCCAGGCCTTCTCGTGCTGTTTGTTCAAACCCAGGCCTTCTCGTGCTGTTTGTTCAAACCCAGGCCTTCTCGTGCTGTTTGTTCAAACCCAGGCCTTCTCGTGCTGTTTGTTCAAACCCAGGCCTTCTCGTGCTGTTTGTTCAAACCCAGGCCTTCTCGTGCTGTTTGTTCAAACCCAGGCCTTCTCGTGCTGTTTGTTCAACCCTAGGCCTTCTCGTGCTGTTTGTTCAAACCCAGGCCTTCTCGTGCTGTTTGTTCAAACCCAGGCCTTCTCGTGCTGTTTGTTCAAACCCTAGGCCTTCTCGTGCTGTTTGTTCAACCCTAGGCCTTCTCGTGCTGTTTGTTCAGACCCAGGCCTTCTCGTGCTGTTTGTTCAACCCTAGGCCTTCTCGTGCTGTTTGTTCAAACCCTAGGCCTTCTCGTGCTGTTTGTTCAACCCTAGGCCTTCTCGTGCTGTTTGTTCAACCCCAGGCCTTCTCGTGCTGTTTGTTCAAACCCAGGCCTTCTCGTGCTGTTTGTTCAAACCCAGGCCTTCTCGTGCTGTTTGTTCAAACCCTAGGCCTTCTCGTGCTGTTTGTTCAAACCCAGGCCTTCTCGTGCTGCTTGTTCAAACCTTTTTCTCTTTGGTAAAATCTAAGCCTTCTCCTAGTGATTGTTCATACATAAGAAATTCACGGATCGCGTGTTCTTACCTGAGCCTTAATTCTTGACCCTCATGCCCATTGGCCCTGATAGGACCATGGCTTTCATAGGACTGTGTGAAGCACGAAGTGATATAAGGGTAGTGTAACTCCGAAAAACGAAGACTTCATTGTGGCTCGATATTTTGGCATTTTACTTTTTGCCATCATCAGGAAATAATGTATTACGTAAAACTCACTACAGGATAAGGAGTGATGTCAATACCATTTTATGAGACGTCACTGGTCCAAATGAAATTGTTTTGAACTTTACTAATAACTCATGTGATGTGTGCCCATGAAATGGAAATGCGAATATGACATTAAAATATATTTGATTTAGAGAAACCAGGAAGAAAACAGAGGAAATAAAACCACATCACCAGCTTTACATGGCTTAAAGTCACATGATTTGACAGGCTACATATTTTGGGTTTGGCAAATTGAACAAACTTTGTTTACAGATCAAGACAGTGGTTGGTTATGCAGGTTTTTAATTAATATACCTATGGAAGACTTGGCTCCTAAGTGATGTGTTTGTTCAATCATTTATTCGATAGCGTTTTAGCTCGTTGCGCTGTGAATATTTCATTTATGCGAAAGGATTCAAGACTATTACTGGAGTATAGCTTGACGAAGATCTGTGGCACTTTCTAGATATATATGTTCAGGAGAAACTTCCACCGTTTCCAACTATCATTGATATCATTGGTCGATGACCTGTCGTCTGCTTCGAATGGATGAATAAATGATTTGTGGTTACTGCTGTCTTGGTAGAATTCCAGCTAAATCGTGCCGAGAAAATGTCAGAACCAAGCAAATGTTATCTTAAATCAGCTGATACAAAGATTCACACTATATATAGTTCTCATATGATAAAACTTTGAATTATTGGCTTGTCGAGAACTTGAAAATATTCGTCACTGTTATATTTCTGATAAATATCTGGTAAACGAAAACAGACACAAATTTGTTATCCTTATGTGTTTTTATATTCTCAGATGATTAATGACGTTTTGTCAACACGCTCAGAAATTGAGATCTGCTATCCTTGTTGAGGATTAGCTGCACCCCGATGTCCTTGCCTATGCATTATGTAATTGTACAAAGTATGTATGTATTCTCGCTATTGGCCTTCATACAATAAACAGTCTACATATATTTCATTAATTACAAAACAATTGACATCATCGCCGAACAACACTGTCCGAAAATTGAAATACGAAGACATTTGTCACATGGAGAACACCTGGTGGCTATGCATGCCAGTTACACCTTCTGGTACCTGATTTTATTATTTATATATCTATGGACCCATTTTTCCAACACAAATAATCTCTATTATATATTCACAGAGAAGACTTTTACGTTAGTACCATTTACGATAAACTTGCCCAGAGGGCAGAGGTCCCTACGACTGAGTACCCCGTGGCAAAACTGCTTCGAAACTGACGCTTTGGACAACTGAACCAGTGTGAATCATAATGTGCTATAGATGGGCTGTGTAGAAACTCAGTAGATGGGCTGTGTAGAAACTCAGTAGATGGGACTGTGTAGAAACTCAGTAGATGGGACTGTGTAGAAACTCAGTAGATGGGCTGTGTAGAAACTCAGTAGATGGGACTGTGTAGAAACTTAATAGATGGACTGTGTAGAAACTTAATAGATGGGCTGTGTAGAAACTCAGTAGATGAGACTGTGTAGAAACTTAATAGATGGACTGTGTAGAAACTTAATAGATGGGCTGTGTAGGAACTCAATAGATGGTATGGTGTAGAAACTTAATAGATGGGACTATGTAGAAACTTAATCAAGCACATTTAACAAGTAAGTATCACACAATTAATAAAAACAAACACACAAAGAAAAACACTATCTAATTAAACCATATGCCTCGAGGGAAAACGCCGAATTTCGCTTAAGCGCTCTTTGATTGGCTGATGGTGGATCAATCACATGGGAGGGAAACGAGTGGCCTATGTAAAGGGGAGTTAGGTGGAGTAAGTGATAATAATTTTAGTCGAACAGCCTACACACGGTTTTTTTTATGTTATATTTGATTTTGTATTAAACAAACTCCTGTTCACTGATAGGATGGCTACAGTAACAAGAATCACGTGGTAGCTTACGTATTATGAGAGTAAATACCTAAGGGGCAAAGCGCATGCGTAGGTGTAACTGTACCCGGATATAGACATAATAACGAAAAACAATAACAAGGCCAATAGGCTATTACTTCGTTGCTAATTGGATTGCATCTGTTCACCTGGGATGCATTTTTATGAAAATATTGATTATAAAAACAGATTCTTCTCTGTAAAGGAGCGATGGCATATAATCTAAGAAAAACTGACCATTCATTAGCATACTGGGAAACTCACACGATCGATATTTCGCTGTATTGTTTTCCTTACACTAGACAGACCGTGACAAACCAAGAAGAAAAACAGTGTCCGTAAGGTCACGGGTTCGAATCCAAATGGCGCTTCTTTGGTCCTATCTTGAAGTCAAAAGGATTTTTGAAGTTACGTCCTACCTGACGAAATACAGTGATTTCGTCTGTGTCAGAAACAAAACAATTTTTGGGTCAGGCGTAAAACTGTCAGCAAATAAATCAATGAAACAAAAGATACTCATCCCTAGCCCTACAGCAATTGATTTACTTTGGCAATAGTCTATCTCTGCTTGGATGTGTCTTTTTTGTTAGAATGGATGTTTATTGAATTAAAGTCACTTTGGTCATATTGCAGCGACGTGGTGGCGATCTCTTTTGCTAAAAGCATTGAGCTTTGTCCAGGACATTGGTTTCCTTAGGAACTGAGGTTTCTGCTATTCGTAAAATCCTGATGGCCGTGAAGAATTCTCGACTCCTACATAATTATCACGAAAAACGAACCAGGTGCATGTGATAGGTTTTTTATTTTGAGTCTACCACTTATTTCATTATTCTCAAAATATAAATTCTTGAATGTGACTTATAGATAAGTTCTTTCAGTAGTGTTTCGTGCCCTGTACTTTAAAATATTCTAATCTACTGTCTTTGATGATGTTACATTTGCGATATGTCTGTTTCTTGTTTTTCCATTTTGACGAGATTATTTTTCATTTGTTTGCTTGGGGTTTAATGTCGCCATCAACAATGCATGTATTTCGGTTATATCACGACGGTGTCTCCTTGTAACATATTTATGATGTTGTCTCGCTGGGACGGCATTTGACATTTGACACGCCGCCCCTCTCGGTTTAATACATTTTTCAGACACCGTGCCTGTACTTGGCCTATATCTGTTACGGCAAAGGCAGGGCGAGGTGGTGCTAAGATTACCGATTATCGATTCCTGGGTATGACAGAAGACCGGATCAGCTGCTTACGGGGCACACGCTCTTATCACTGCGGTGGTGTGGCTACGATAGAAGTGATACTTTGTGTAACGGAGTCCTTGATGACAGCGTTTCATGAATACCTGTTCCTATAAGTTTCTTTTTGGCGAAGTCTGTATAACTATTTCAGCCTATCCCCTAGCTCTAGGAGACTCGTACGTTGATACTTTTTAAAAAGTTACATAAACAATAAGAATAAAACACGGCCTGAGGTAAATTAGCAATTAAGAAGCCAGGTTTCACATGTACAGTGATACATAGAGACGTTTCACTTAAGACACCACGCCTAATCGTGATGACAAAAGCGACACCCTTAATGTCTACTTATTGCGAGGTTGTTGTTGTTTTTGTTATCGGTGTTAAAAGTCGGCTTCACTTTAAAGTTAAAGAATTGTCATCAGCGATCACTCTTGAGGTCAAGTGATATCATTTTCCCCATTTTTTTTAACATTTTGTTTATTTTGAAGATTCCCTTATTGTTATTCATCACACTATATTACACGTTTTTTGGTGATTGTGTAGAGAACTGACGGAAAAAATTATTCAAATTTATGAACGACCGAAAGAGAGCAATTCAAGAAACTTGACCCTCGTCCACCTCTATTAATAGCTTCACGTGACCTGCTAAACATATACCAGACAGTCATATTCGCCCTACTTCCGGTGTAGCAAACCGTCGCTACAGGGCGTTTTTATATCTTTTTTTCCCCATTAAAACATACGTACGGTAACGAATTATTCTACCGACCGTATCTTTCTTCTGTATCGATAAGACGACATTTGTGGCTTTTAAAAAATGCGGCCAAATAGTAAGCGCACGTAAATAGTATGTACCATTTTTGGCGCCGCAATGGATATGGCTACCGATACAGTGGCCGGTCACAAATCAGCAGATATCAGTTTGTTCCCGCATTACAATGACCCAGGCTGTGTATGCCACTTAGAGCTAAATTGTCTCTTAGCAATACTTCTGGACCACGACTTCCTGTGCATGCTATTCTTTCTTCTAATTATTCACACCACCCTACCCCCCCTCCCTGTCTCTCCCACGGTGAGATTTTTTTTGATCACAGAAGCGTGTTTTATGGGAAAGGTAGAATTATACACTGTTTGATTAATGTGAGGTTTAGGGCCAGGATAATATGTTACGATCCTTCAAAAATTGCAACTTTTTGGAGCGAATTTTTCAATCAAATAGAATAATCTTTGTGACCATTTCAAAAGCAAAAATACGACACACCCCTGTTTGAGTAACAGCCAAGATGTGTGTGAGAGACAAAGCAATCCATTCCATTCCTGTCAAGAATTAACCGTAGACTTTCTAGATATGAGACCTACTGTGAAATTCCAAAGTTTCACTGCAGCCCCCAACGTTAGTACCCGACTAACTTCGCCATGAATTAATGACAATTTTCCCTATCCATGAACATTACAGTGATGCTTAGACCGTCCCCGGATTAGAATGTGTGAGCGCTAGGGTAAGATCACATATATTCTGAACAATATGTACGTTTTTTAGTTGTTTTTTTTTCTCAGCAGCAAATTTACAGCAAGTTGGATAAGTTTTTCATTCATCTGAATGAGGGCTTTATGGCTGTGTCCAAGCATACTTCAGTCCTCCGACGACGGATAACGAAACGGAGCAGACCCCGAGAAACCACTGCCCTATGATGGTGCCGGACAGGCCTCCTGACTTAAGGCTACCGCCGACCTAGAAGGGGCTGGATTTTAGCTCGTTGTTGCATAACTATATATATACATCTATAAATTCGATCACGAAAACAACAACCAGTCAAGGCTTAAGGCTGTGCGAGGCCTCCGTGACATTTGATGCGCTCCGTTGATTTGTGCGCTAACTCAGCGTAATCAAACAGAAGCCTCCCACCAATGCGGTCGCTTTGAGTTCAATCCCAGCTCATGTTGGCATCCTCTCCGGTCGTACGTGGGAAGACCTGCCAGCAACCCGCTGATGACCGTGGGTTTCCTCTCACCATAATGCAGGCCGCCGTCGTATAAGTGAAATACTCTTCAGCAAAACACCAATCAAATAAATAAATGATAAATAATAGCTGTCTAGGTGTACTGGAGACCTGTGTTTTTAATGCGCACCGTTTAGTAATTTGTTGCGTGGTAGGTTTTTTTTTTGTTTCTTTTAATGTATTTATTATTAGTTTTCTTCTTGTCTTCAGTTAATTTTTTCGGATAAAGGTGTGACTTGTTCATTTGTTTGTGTACTTTAAGTGTGATAACTCCTTCCACAAGATTTGAGAGACATCATGCCCATGTGTTGTAGTAGTACGTCAGTGGAACGCCAAGATGAAGACGAACATAAATCACAAAGAAGACATAAAACATGACACTCCACCCAATCTCACTTATTATGCCGACACAGGACGGGGCACTCATACTGAGGGCCACAGCACTGTCCACGCGGTCTTCTGTAATATTCTGGCACATGGCCAGATTATCGTGCTGTGGATCAAGTTCTGCTACTGGACACATGGCAACCAATAAGAGGCACAGCGGAAGTCACGGATCGTTTTCAGAAAGGGATATTTGACCTATGTCAAAATTGAACACTTCCATACAATACGTTCCAAGTTTATACTTTGGTACATTTTGTTTTGAATATAGTACATCTTAAATGTTCTCAATTTTAACTCATATGTTCTAAACATAGTGCTTAAATTTGTACTTAACTGAAAATTAATGCACAGAATTTGTACAATCGGCTCCAAAAAATCCCCGAAACAAACAAACTTAGACTGGACTCAACGTTAGCTTTCTCAGAGTTTCTTGTCAACGATACCTTTTGGACCTTATGACCTACATTCATAATGTAGTCAAATGGGCCCGATAGTTAAACTGTTTAAGTTTATCAATAACATCTCAGGGATGACTCACTACCTCTAAATGAATTTAAAGTCACTCCCGATTGTGTGAGTGTTTCCTAGGTGACGCGTGCTTATCTACGCCTGCTGAGTGGGCGTTGATATACGCTCGCTGTGGTGTAATGTGGCGCGGTGTTACAGTATAACTGTTGCGTGAGCCCACCTTCAAGTGTACGCCTAAGAAATTAACGGAAATAAATGAAAGCTGGAGAAGTATAATCTGTGACGGCTAGGATAGAGCGTATGCAAATTACGCCCCACTTTCACTCTCCGATCATCATTCGAGGAGGAGCAAGCTATTTTGTGAGAGGGTGACGCTTCAGTGACGACAAAGACGTACAGGAGCAAAGTGCAGAGCTTAAGGGCATCTGTATCAGTGCTATCACCCTCTCTGTTTATAGCGGGCGGCACACACGGGCTCTCTCCTAGTCGTGACGCGTCATTCGCGCGATTCTGGCTCGTGTATATAAGACAATCGCCGCTCTCCACGGGCTAGACTATTAAGACAGCGCGCCAGGAATCGGGGATTTTGGGGAAAAAACATGGCTGCGTGTACCGTGAGACTTCCATATACCATAGTAATGACTTTATTGCCTGTCACTGTTTTATTTGTGTTGTTCATTGCCAGTTCCTGTGAGGCAAAGTCCGTCGGAATTTACAAACAATTCAGCAATCGGATACCGAGTAGACCAAGACAAAGCATAACAAAGATCAATGCCAATTCTGCTATCATTCGAGCGAGTTCTCAGACGCGAGGGGTCCAAAGGTTGTCGGCCACGCCATTCAATGGGTCATTTTGTGGATTTCCAATACGGCTGAATGGGCAAACTTTGAACAGAAACAACGTTCGACTGTCTACATCGCAAGCTGTAAGTAAAACTCTCATTATATCCATAAAAATCCTTGGGTTTCTCTTTGACAGCTCAGTAGCCATCGTGACGTCATGACATCAGTGACGTCATCGGCGAGTTGTTGCTTCAGGCGCTAATGGTCATACAAACATACATACTTCCTAAAGTTGACCTAATTCTGGGTTGGACCATGTTTAGATTTGGAGGTTACGTGGAATCTTATCGAAAAACTGTAAACTTTTGCCTCTTAACAAAATAATCGCCTTATAGAGAAGCAGGAGTTTATTTTCACTTTACCGCACGGTACAGTCGTACGAATCTTTTAACTTAACCTAATTCTAACATCCGTATATCTTGTCATGTTATCCAACTCAACCTCTAAAAGCCTGTCAAAGATGTTAACGTAATTCTGGACGTATGGAACGCCAGAATGATAATTAGCGACGAAAAATTATACAGTGTTTCAAACAAACAACTGTTGCGTTTTGCGTAAAAAATGTCCAGAAAAAATCGATTTTCTTTCCAAAAATTATGGTAAGAACTTCAAACGGAATTATTTGTGGACAAGCTATCCATACAAAAGGCTACGAAGAATAAATCCAGAGGATTGATTGACAGTGTGATAGTTCGCGACTGGTCACACGTCGCCCGAGAGATTCGGCTCCTTTTCCGCCCTCTTTGTTTTGTTTTTATTTTTCCCTCTTTTTTGGTGTTACTGTTCATGTGATTGCTTAAGACATATCCCAGAAGCTTGATTTAAGCAGAAATGGGTAGAAAAAAAATGCTATCATTATACTCGAATATCTAGGAGGCGTTAGTGGTCTATTTTATATGAAACACAATGTTAATGGTATAGTGATGACGAGAGAGCCCTTCATATCAAACACAATGTTAGTGGTAGAGTGATTACGGAAGAGCTCTTCGTCTCAGACACAATGTTAGTTATATATTGATTACGGAGAGCCCTTTATATTAAACACAATGTTAGTGGTTTGGTGAGTACGGGACAGCCCTTCATATCAAACATACTGTTAGTGGTATAATGATTACGGGATAGCCCGTGATATCAAACAAAGTGTTAGTGATTACGACAGATTGTAACGTTGGGAGTATAGTCTCGCACACGGAGAAAGACGTACAGACAATGTATATTGATGCTATATCAAAGAGAGGTTCTGTATCGTATCCTGTAAGTCATTTCTTACATCCGGCTCGTTAATGGCATGTTACCTAAAACTATTCCGGAAACGCACCCTTTACGTGAATTAAATTTATCTTAATACAAAACTACTTTTCACTTTTTTCAGCCAGTGAATCCAATTTTTTTTAAACTTTAACTTTTTTTTTTCGCGACGAACACGTCAACGGGAAAATGCAGTGATGAGGGTTTCCATGTTGATTTATATTTACAAATAGGATATCTCATCTGGTAAATGTATTTATTTCCTTATTTGATTGAACAAACCCACGACCATCCTCAAGGTTCTAGCAGATCTTCCCCAAACGACCGAAGTAGACACCAGCCAGAGCTAAAATAATCTAAATAGGCTATAGTATAGTGATCCATTGTTAACACTTACTTAATACAGCTTTTTGTTTACTAATCTATTAAGGTATTGTGAAACCCCTGTTATTTTTTATTGGTCATTGGTAATTATCCAAGTTTTAAGCCAAAGCTTTTACCAACGACCAATCGAAGAATACGGATTTAGATAAAAAAATCCAGTGATGTAACACAATAATTTAGTGAGAAATGCATATTTAAATTTTTTGTTACCACACCAATGAAAACCCCATCTTAATTACCAGTTGATTAATAGCCTTTTGGGTAGATGAAATTGGTAGCTTTTCTGTTCTAACCCTTGTATATGATACCAACACATTATTTTGGGTAATTCTGGACCAATGCCGTCTTATAAATGCATTAACTTATTTTTACACCGAATTCTGCTTCAGACATGAATGGTGTTAGGGGCGGAAGGCGCTGCAATGTAATCATTTACAGAACAGAATGAAAAACACCACTGGAGTAAATTGACAGTTCGGATATAACCGGTTTCGTGTGACCATGCATTTGCCAAGTGTCACACTGTGGTCTTTATTCTGGTTCCACTCTCAAAGCAGTATAGTCCTTTATATTTGGTGTAGTGCCACAAAATTCCCAAATTTTATCCATTGTACAAACGTGAAGATGAAAGATCAACTGTGACGTCATCAACGCTCAACATTGTTTAATAGGCTCGATAAATCCCACTTTAGAATTCAAAAATTTCTATTTAATCAATGCATCAAATTTTCCTTTATTACAATATCACAACTATGATTTCATTCTCTTAACATGCAGTTTTGATTGGAGCAATATGCTAGTAGAGGATGACCTATGACCTTTTGGGTAGAATTGATATATATATATATATATATATATATTCATTCAGCTCCCCATGCTCAATCCGAGTATTGTGAAGTTGAAAGTGTATCACCGTACAACGTTCATCTAGTACACCAGGTCACTGTTTTGTTCTCTATATTTGCTTATTGCTGCCCTGGTAGTCTAACAACCTTTATTCTTATCGACGAGTGTTGTTTACTCAAAGCAATCCAGTTGTCCTCTATTGACTAATCCTCTTGCCTTTCATTCAAGATACAGGGATAAGTGTCGATATAGTTCCACAGAACTGATAACTTTTCTAATGTTATGAATTTGGACACAAACAGGCGTTTTTTGTGATGCTTGCATCGTACATTTTTAAGCATTCGGGTATGAACATGTGCACCAAGTAATGGTGGTACATGGATATCATTACCAGGAAATGCATTCCCTGAGGAACTCCACGTGTGCACACACATTCTTGTTACACATATTCATTCTTGTCGTGCAATTGTGCGTGTGCATTACTACACACATTCTTGTAACATATTCATGCATTTTCTTACTTCATGTATTCGTGTTACAACATTCGCGAAATGAATCTTTTCATAAAGTCATGACAAGACTCATTAATTTTACATATCTTCATGTGCACTTTATGCCTTACATATTACCTTAATTGCACTTATCACACGCATGCACTGCTAAGTTGCATACAGTTATAATTGTTTGCATAAATACATACGAAAATCCATATTCGATAATCAAATCAAATATTAGGTATTTACTTAGTACAACTCAGTTTATTGCCTTCTAAAAAGTAACCGATTCGTATTTGTACTACTTATGGTGTTAAAGTAATTCTGAAGTTGAAAAACAATTATAGAGCGACCCGACTGATGTATTTTACGAACCATTCGGTAGTGCGTATTTGGAATCGCAACACGTGCACGAGGCTGCTATTTTGCGAACGGTAAGCTATAAGTATTTGCACTTGAATGAAATAACAGTAAAACACTCGACTGAAATTATGCTCATCAATTTGTTTACTCATCCAAAATCTCCAGTATAGTGTCTTTAGGGTTTATTGGTTACCTATTATGCGGTGCGCCTCTAGGACCTCGTTGTCCAAAGAAAAGCTGGCTTCCTCTCCGGCCGTACGTGGGAAGGTCAACCTGCAGCCTGCGGATGGTCGTGGGTTTCCAGTATAATGCTGATCGCCGCCGTATAAGTTAAATATTCTTGAGTACGGCGTAAAACAGCAATCAAATAAATAAATAAATCCAATGAAAATACCTCCACTTAATTAAAGATGTGAGCTGGGCCAGAATCCAAAGACGTTAGCGACGAACACCTCGTGCGATCTCGAACAATCTTGTACGATCGTTTTATAAAGTATTGTGTAGATGTTTGTGACAGGCACGAATCGGCCCTTCTTTCTAATCCTCAGGGTATCTTTACCCTGCCCCCCCCTCCCACACCCTCAACACACTTCACCTTTCTCCAAAACAATTAGCACTGCGTAACTGTAATTATTATATATTAGCATATTTGTTGAGTTCACTCATGTATGTCCATTTGGTTGATGGGTGATGAGCCTGATTTCTCGTTTAGTGTTTGGATAGGATATCCCCGTGTTCTAGATGTGCTGGCCGAAATGTGACAGTAGGGGAGTTTTGCGATCGAACTCTTTTGTCGTTGAAGGTGACTTTTCAAAAAAAAACTTCTTTAACCTTTGTTTACCAATTACCTGTACAAATGACATCTCTTTTCTTCGGGAACCCTTAAGCGCGCCTATGTTCACCCTCTACATTTTCTACTTCATTTGTCACCTCCAAAAACTTTGTGTAAAGACTTTTTTCAAATTATATTATTTTTTTCGAAACTAGTTGCCTATTACTTCAGACAGATCACATGGTGCTGTAGGTTTTTTTTTTATATGTAGTGAGAAAATACTTCGAGCTCGAACCTCCATTATTCCACTGAGGGACTGAATGGCTGAATGGTCAGACTGTAATGTCCCTTTAACACTATTTAGCTCCATTCGCTACAGTGCCTCCTTTTAATAAGCAGCCCTATTGTGATATTACAACTGCTGCCCCACTGCAGTAAGATTCCGTAGGCATCACACGACATCCCGCATACTCAACACGCATGCGTTCTTCATGCTTTGCCGAGGTCCCTATTATCGGCATTGCATACCATAATCGAGGGAATTACTGCACTATGAACTGAAGCAAAATCTTCCGTGAAAATTCGACACATTTCAACCTCCATTTTGAAAACACCATTTCCCGTGCACTGAAATTTAACAGCATAGAATGAAGTCACGGAAATGTTGAGGAATGTCAAACAGGGAACGGATTAAAATGTCCAGGGAATCGCATCTCAAATGAAAAGGAATGCGTTATTTGCTATGTCCCAAATATATACCTCATTCAGGCAAGAAATGCCAAATTCTAAATATAATCAAGCAACGTTAAGTCCCAAATACTGGCAAATAATATGTATTTCTAGCATAAATAGTAATGCTATGTGTCGATTTTTAGATATCCGAGTTTGCTATGACTAGACCTGTGTGTAGGGCTAGCATGTTTCTAAGGAAACGCCCAAACTTTCATAGCTAACACGTGGGTTAGCTAGATTTTTCGGGAAATCTGAAAATCGATGACATTTGACCTATTTTTGAAAATATTTCCTACGTTAAGTTTGAATTTAGGCTTCAATAGAACCTTCCTCCTGTAACGTAGGCCCGGCTATAGTTATATTGGGGACGTATGGGCCACGTCATGGGGCTATTGAGAGTTACATAACGCCATGGTACTGTCCTTCCAGATATTTACACGGACAGCACATTTTTAAAAAGGGCTGATCACACGGATAGCATTTGACCTGGGTCATAGGGAGTGGCAGATCGCGATCACACGGCTATAGCCCATGGGGGGGGGGGGCGATAAGAGATAGCTAGAGGTCCCAGGTGACAAGCGGGCGAACACAGGTAATCCCAGCATAAGCTGTTTGGAGGCAGGCGACAGATAGGTGCAGCATGTGATCTCACAGCGCCGCTCGAAAGGGTTTGCCGATGTCAAGGGAGCTCACTCATGCACGGCGGATATTCCCGGCCATGGTCTGTCTGTAGGCGATCATGTGTGGGGTTGATTTAGGCACTGATCTGTTAAAAAAAGACTTCGGACGACTTAGTCATTTGAATTATCGACGCTGTGGAATACAAAAATATATATTTGATGATAGTGCTCTTTTGTCTTCCCATGTGGTCAGCAGATAATATTTTCTCAGGAGGCTAATTTTTAATAGAGCGTGCAAAATGTTTATGTTTTGTACAGAGTGAATCCTGATGTACATTTTTATAAAGTTTATTTGTGGATAGAACTTTGTGGTAAATGCGGTTACGCTTTTTTTTTAAAAGAAAGGATAGTCTGCTGTGGTTTTAGGTTTAGACCTGCAACATATGTAACGAAATACCAGTGTCCTGTATTCTACGACGAGTCAGCCAATAGCTATATTTCAAATATTGTAAAGTTTTGATACAATTTGACCAATTTGTCTTTCAAATAAATGATCACCGTGTATTTTACATAATTCTTATATTTCCGCAAGTCTTTAAACGTCTGTAACTGCGAGACCGTTTGGTACTGTCAGTTCAGATTGTAACAACACCAAGAAATTTGTCATAATCTATGATCAGGCCTATACCGTGTGGTTATGAATACTTACTAATATACGGTCAAGATGTACCAGGGTCTATGTTTCAAGTCTATGCAGTGTCAGTACGCATGTCTGTCAGATTCTGCCATGCCCAGAAGTGGTGAAAGATAGGCATCTATACACGAATGGAGCCAACGTAAAGGGATAGGGGGTGGGGTGGGCGAGTATACTTAAAAAAGACGTCTAAAGGTGAGGAATATAGGACGAATACAAAGGGACAACTAGTTGAGATCGCATTAAGTTTAAAAAGAGAGAGTGAGCAAAAAAGTGGACGAAGGAATCTACTTAATAAATAACTGGAGTACTTTTGGTGATTGTACGTCGCTGTCAGTGAACCGTTACATTTTTACCAGAGTGTGTAAGCGTAGTGTGGTGAGTTTGATTGTCGCGTAAATAGGTGAAACACTTTGAACTCAAATAAAAAAATATAAATATTTGTAATACTACGTACCATTTATAAAATGGAATTCACGATGTGTAAATAGACAACAATAACACATGCCCGGGGAAGATGGAGTGTTTATATATAAAGACATGTGTTAACTTACGAAAGCATATGATCTAGCTACAAACTAGCCAATGGAAACTACCAGATATCCATCTAAGACAAATTGAAATAATACAACCTGTGTTACACCATGAAACTCCGTGTCTAATCAATGATAAACATAATATATATTGGTACAAAACTGCTTTCAAAACGACGTATTTTATCGTCTCGTACTGTACAGCTTCAAACGTTCCAAGGCGTGACGAGATAACCATTTCTAAAATAGATAATATTAATGCTGCAATACCGCTTTTTCAAGTGTAACAGTGCATTATAAAATGTCACTGATTTTAAAACCGGTTAAAAACTCCAGTCTATGATAATGATCTACTGATGATGATATATTATTATTTCAACATTACCAGTACTTTCAAAATGGTGTATTACATCGGATCGTATATGCTTAACACTAAGGGCTCTCAGATATACATCTACAAATCCAATCAGTAATAAAAATCACGGCAATATTTGTCTAGCAATAGTTTCTAAATGACATATTGTATCGTAAGATATAACTGGTTTACAACTCGCATGGTTAAACAGCCATAACACTAGAACTTGTATAGCGGTTCAAACACGTGGAACAATCAGATTAACGTGCTGCATGGCCTGGTAAAACCTTAAGGATTCCAAAGCAATGCTTATAGCGCTCATCCATTATATAACCATGAAAATAACACTGTTACAGAGGCTATATTTGGCATTATTTTTTTTTATTTAATATGCCTCTTTAATTAGCTGACTGTATTTCTTGAGGAGTAGACTTGAAGCGTGTTTGTGAAAACACCAGGCTTTCCGCATCATTTAATGCGGTATTCAGGCGGTGGGTGTATTTAATATACCGTAACTAGCGCACTTTGTCACGCACGAGTGAATTCACTTATTTGAGTACTTGAGCAAGCATTGGCTCAGCATCCCATTGGTTGAATTCTCACTGTAATCATGACGTCACGGAGCTTTATGCTTGGCTGGGTAACCCACTTCCTGCAAGGAGTCAACCTCCTGGTTGATGAGACGGATTTTCATGTTATTTTTCTGGGTGTATCCGTGGAACAGTCATAACAAAACCTTTCTTTCCATTTCTTTGCGCACTACCTACGTCGCATGCAAAGCGCGCCCACATATTAAAAAGTAAAAGTAAACATTAGAATTAATTTTTAGCTGAACCCTGCTGAGGCTCAATACTATGAACACGGGGAGCCGATCTTTTCCAGTGGCTTCATGCGTGACGTCACTACCTCGAAGGCTTAGTGTCTCCTTTTCACAATGAACATTTGAGAAGGACGTATTCAATAACGCACACGAATTGGTGACATCACACAAGAAGTCACTGGAAAATAATGGTCCCTTATGAAAACTTACTCCAATAATTTACGTACCTGGAAGCCATGGCTGATCTTCAGACAATGTTTTTCAGAGGAGTTTCAACATGACGTCTTTTTGACTCCAGTATGTATTAACTGAAAGCGATAATTATATAAAACAAAACAACATAATAATAATCCCTTTTACTTTATGTGACTCTGATCAGTCCATTAAATAATGAATGAATCAATCTACCTATTTATCAATCCATCCTTCCATATAACCATATAACTATCGGCCAATCCATTTGTTCATCTATCTTTGATCCGTTAAATCAGTTTTAGTATTGGGTTAAAGGACATTTTGATCTGGGTTACCTTATACAAATAATGGACGGGCTTCCGTGGCTCAGTTGGTTAGCGCGTTAAATGAGCACAATGACTCAGAAGCCTCTCACCAATGCTGCCTCTGTGAGTTCAAGTCCAGCTCATGCTAACTTCCTCTCCGGCCGTACGTGGGAAGGTCTGCCAGCAAACCGCGGTTGGTCGTGGGTTTTGCCCCAGGCTTTCCCCGGTTTCCTCGCACCATAATGCTGGCCGCCGTCGTATAAGTAAAATATTCTTGAGTACGGCGTAAAACAGCAATCAAATAAATAGATAAATACACAACTCATGGACGGTGACATGTCTGTACACAACCTGTGCGTATCCACAATGCGCTCACGGTTTCACAATGAAACTGAAAACCATACTCAGTTTTCCAGTGACGTCATTACGGCAACCGAGTGATCTCCCAGTGCAAGAATGACCTCGCCGCTCTATGGCATGCTAGGGCTACTTATTTTTTTTTATATAATTGTTCTTTAACACGTCAGTATTCATGTTTAGATCAAATTACCGACAAGTTATAAATATTTTTGCAATATCTGACACTCAAACCCTCACAAGAATATAACTGAGGAGAATAAAATAACCGCGTTTAATTGCTTTTCTGTACTATATCCTCTATCCTACGTTAAAACTGTCAGATTGACGCTACCGTACCGTAAAGTGTGTCAAATTTCAAATGGACACCACTCTGTTGTCATAACGTTCTATGTCCAAAGCTGCGTTTTTTGGAATATGCAGGTTTTGACCAGTTCTGTAACCATTATGCGTAATGTTTACTCGAAAGATCCTGGCCCACAATGATTGGTCGTAGAGGAGCAGTTTGAAGTACGTTTTCGTTTCTGATTCTTTTAGGCTACTCTAGCCGGAGTCTTGGATGGAGAAACACTGCAGGATAAATTATATATATGGTGTCGCCAAGCTCACGCGAGAATTGAAGCTGAGCGAAGTAGAGGGCGGAGCACTTCACAGGTGAGTGACAGGTCGTTCATGAAACTGTACTGTCGAATATTACTCTCACTATGTCGACCAAGGATTTAAGTGATGGAATTTTTTTGTTGGTGCTTTCTCCCGGGAATTTTGGCTTCTTCAATTCACCAATTAACCTTTGCGCCATGATGAAAGTGATGTCTTGAGTACGGTGTTATATACCAACCAAATGGTTAGCACATTCGTTGAAGGCCACTTATAGACCACTCATTCAAAATGGCTTGATGCAGGTGGCATGGTATATTACTATCCAGGTATGTTCTACTGTGCAAAACACACGTAATTTAATTAAAGTTCTGAAATGGACGTTCATGGGTGAAGCTAAGTTCCACTCTTTCTGTCTTTCTTTTTGTCTATGTAGTTACCAGTTTTCGACGTGGAGAAGTCTTTAAATTTTCAAGGTGACATTCGTCTGAATCTGCAAACCGTGGACAGGATATTTTCCAAATACCAAACATCATTTTTGAGATCGAACGGTCGTGCTATTCCAAGACTGTCCAGCATAAGGTCGTTCCAGAGAGTCGGATCTAATTCCATTAGCAGTCGCCGACTTCCAGGCCGCCGAAGAGTCAAGCGGAAGATATTGTCTGACGATTTTTTCTACTGGACAAACGGCGAGATCAATTACCAAATTAAGGATTCTGTTAGTAAGTGCGAACTCATTGGAAAACATGACACAGTTTTGTAATGTGTAAGGATGTGGTGTAAAGGAAGATTACTCACGGGAAGTTTCCCTGGCGTAACATTAAAAACAATATGGAATAAATGCCATGCAGTGAAGACAGCAACCTAATCCAGTGGCGCCTTTACGGAAACTTGAGATAATCATTGCTATAGGGTAATCTGGCTGCCAACGTGTTAGGAATGATTTACTTAAATGACTTAAGGTTATAGTAGATTAAATTCACTCGAAGGATATCTTGGTTATTTTCACTTGACGATCTTGACTGGAAGACCTTAAGAATATCTTGAGTCATGTTCACTCGAATGACCTAAAATATCTTACATTACACGAAGGGCTTACGTTATATTCACAGGAAGAACTAAGCATGCCTTGAGTCAAGAATAATTTTGGTTACATTCACCCGAAACTCCCCAAAATATCTTAGGCTAAGAACACGAAAAAGACCTAAGAATATAAGAGAAGAGATAAGTCCAAGCAAGCATCTTAGGTTAAATCATCCATATGCATATCACACGCTGAATTCCATCGATGATCATTTTCGTTGCTACAGCGGCAGACTCGGTCGACGCCATCCGGTTAGGAATTGAACAGTGGGAACAACATACCTGTTTGAGATTCATCGAACACGACAAAAACCAAGCTCTCACCGGACCTCACATTAAATTCGAAGGTCTTGACGGGTAGGTATAAAACCCTTTTATCGTTTACATGTGGGGTGCGAGCGTTGGATTTGACGTTATGAAACAGTGTAATGGAATACCGTACCTTTTTCCGTGCAATAGCAATTCGGGGCAGTATGGAAGACGGATCGTGCTTTTGATTTTTTTTTGTTTAGCGCTGCTTATGACGGCGAGAACGCGAGATTAATTATATCCCCTAATCTCGTGTTCTTGTTTTCGTGTTCTTGTGACTCGTTGTTTTTGAAAGGTGCGACTCGTCCGTCTTCCATAGGTCGGAGTTGAATGACAACTGTTGTCTTGCAATGAACGCGGAAAACGTTACGAGTTTTGCTTACATTAAAGGTCTGGACAGTTTTGGTAAAAGTTCCTTGGTTCTGCCAGTGACTGAATCCTGCGCACAATCATGGGCACATCTAAGCAATATGATCTGTTCTTAAAATAAAACTGTTGACATTTAAGACTGTTCATTGCGAAAATGTTTCTTCATCTTTTCATTTCCAAACCAATGAAAAGTTCTGACCACCAGATATCTCTGATGGCCGCGTGATTGCAATGCTAACATTTCCTGGCCTAATAATGAGCGAACTTTCCTCACGCTTTGTGTTCGCAGGTGCTGGTCTCTAATTGGTCAACAAGCGAACGGCCAAACGGTGTCTGTAGGAATTGGCTGTGAATGGGTAAGAGTTCTTCTACTTTATCAATGAAGTTTAGGCTAAATCTTCTGCGTTAAATATTTACGCATTCTGCATGTACTCATTAAAAATTTCAGCTTTGTTTGGTTGATTTTGACCTGTCTTAATGCTGATGTATCTTGGCAGCGAATCACGAAAGAAAGTTAAGCCGAAGCAGAACATCATGACTATAGTAATCACATCACCCTCATCGTCATCATCGATCATCACCTTCATCGTTGTTGTCATCGCCGATCATTTGCAATAGTATCGAAATTTGTTTTTCTGCCACAGGCGGGAATTGCGGCCCATGAAATCGGTCACGCTCTTGGATATTATCACGAACAGTCTCGTACAGATCGTGACAACTACGTGACAGTCAACTTTAAAAACATCCAGTTTGGACTGACCAGCAATTTCGACATCACTCCATGGGAAACTTTACGTACCAGCGGCGTTCTGTATGACTACTCTTCAGTCATGCATTACGGCCCCACCGTGAGTATATACGAGGACATCTCTCAGGCATGGTCTTCCAGGAAAAAAGACTACAAGATAAAGGAAAAACCAAAGCATTGATGACACAGCGTACTTGCTGGCAATTAGGCACATGTAATCGTTGAAATCCTGCCTCTTGTTATTTTACCTCATTTACGGCTTTACTCCATCTTTTCATGTAAATACTTAAACGGTAACGACTTACACGTCCACTAGTAAAATTATACCAGAATATCCTATGTTTTCATCACATTTGATCAACAAACGGATACAAACAATGCAAATTGTTTTAAGTTAAGGTATACCTTGAAAACCATAGCATTATTACTCGCCACTCTGATGCCTTGAAGTGGTTCTCACCTCGATTAACAATACTGCATGCAACCATTTTGTCCTTTAGCTACACTTAAGAAAGAAACCAAAGTAAAGACAGTTCTTCTGTTCTATACTGTTATTACAAACAAACAAACACGATATTCTCCGCTAAGACTCGTCTGTTTTATGTTCTACGTCACTGCCTCACGAGCACAGCAACACAGAATTTGTGAGGTGTCACATGAAATCATCTGTTGCGATGTTGTACCTTTCAGGATTTCAGCTTCAATGGGCAACCCACCATCGAAGCGGAGGATAAAAGTATGGACTCCGTTATTGGACAGAGAGAAGGTTTAACCTTCAGCGACATAAAAGTTGCCAATATTAACTACTGCAACAGTAAGATATTGCTTTGACTTTTGACGATTTTCTAATCGCATTCTTTATTAATTAAACTTTAGAGGCTTCTATTACAGTCCAAAACCATGATTTCTCGAACTCGGAACCTTTCGCCGTCTCTCGCATGTTAAGGCCTGGCACGGGCGATGGTTTCTTTACATCACGCGCAAACCCCATCCCCACTTGTGAGTACGGTGTAATGCACCCATGAAGTAAAAAAAGGAGCGGTTATACTGATTTGCGTCTTTATGAAGGTTGCCCTATTCCGATTCCTGGGATTAAATGAAATAATAAATCTATATGGAATCCCTCATTTCGGCAACTACTAAATATATCTATATTAGTCATATATGAATGTTTCATTATAAGAAAACGTAAGAAAAAAACCACCTAAACAATCAATGAGTCCGTAAACAAATATTACTTCAACCTACCAATGGGAATACCACCCAAAAGTTGTATCAAGGAAAGTTGTAGTGAAGAATTTATTAAATCATTCCTCAGTTATTCTTCCAAACAAGAAGCCATTTTAGGCATCAGTCAATCAATTCATCAATGGGTGCATCAGTTGCCCAATCGAAAAAAAAAGAATTCGTCAAATAAGCAAACAGTTAATGAATCAATCTATCTGTCTATCTATCTATCGGGCCTCCGTGGTTCAGTCGGTTAGTGCGGTAGAGCTAGAAGCCTCCCACCAGTGCGGTCGCTGTGAATTGATGTCCAGCTCATGCAGGCTTCCTCTATACATGTACATCGGAAGGTCTGCCAGCAACCTGCGGATGGTCGTGAGTTTCCCACGGGTTTTGGCTGTTTTCCTCCCACCATAATGCTGGCCGTCGTCGTATAAGTGAAATGTTCATGAGTACGGCGTAATGAAATAAATAAACAAGTAAATAAATAAATAAATAAATAAATCTGTCTATAGATGAAACAATCAATCAATCCATGAATCAACCAATTACAGGAGTGTGCGGCGGACTAACCTTGGAATGGGATCAGTGTCAGAATGGCGGGTACAGACATCCTAACAACTGTAACGAGTGCTTGTGTCCAAAAGGGTTCGCACCGCCATTCTGTGAGAGCCCCTTGGCCGGCGTGAACGGTAGGTTGAATTTGTACAGAACCGAACGGTTGGCAATTCATGTTCTACAGGATCTGACCTAAGTCAGACTTACACGCCGTCTTTACTTGTGGAAGTAATTTTCATATCTGGGCCTCCGTGGCTCAGTCGGTTAGCGCGCTATCGCAGCACAATGACCCGAAACCTCTCACCAATGCGGTCGCTGTGAGTTCAAGACCAGCTCTTGTTGAGAAGGTCTGCCAGCAACCTGCGGATCGTCGTGGGTTTCCCCCGGGCACTGCCCGGTTTCATCCAACCATAATGGTGGCCGCCGTCGTATAAGTGAAATATTCCTTAGTACGGCGTAAAATACTAATCAAATGAAATAAATAAATAAATTTTTCATATTAGGTAATTAAAAGTTTTCTTCATATTTTATACATGAAACACTATGCATGCTGGGCGATTTTTGGAATAAACGGGCAGTGGTTGTTACGGCAATCAAGATGGCCGACACGGTTTGATTCAGTCATTCAGCAAGGGGCAGGTTTCTAACTCGATGTCGAATGTGACATGTTCTTAACTTATTCTTGCATGTACCGGTAATGTTAATTTTCATCTTTCTTTGTCACGAACGACTAGGACAACTGGCAAAATTAAAATAAATAAAATGTTCAAAAGGCCAGTTACAGTTTCTGTGCAGTAAAATTGTTTTCAAGTTAAGGCAATGTCTAACTTAGGTTTAAAACTGCTTCGTGATCTTGGTTCCAGAGGCCTAATTCGTAGTTTCAGATCGATCTTAGAACAACAAGAGCCTGTTTTGCAAAGCAGTCGCATGCTGCGCCTAACGTAACTTCCATGACAACAAACAGTAAAGAGATAAATCACCATGGCAACTGCTCTTAACGCAGCGTTATGACAACTTGGTAGAACGAGCCTCTTTTCGCAAACAAAAATTCTGCTCGTTGTTTAAAACTGCTTTCAACCCCATGTTTATACAAATGATAATAAAATCGATACGGGTATCAACTATTTACCGTGAGCTTGAGATTAAGAATAAAAAAGTCAACGCTTCTGCTTCTGTGTCATTGCTCGGAAGTAGATTCATTGGCTAGTGGTTAAGACGGTTGTTTTTCAGTGGCTGAAACGCTCGGCATTGCATGGCCAAGAGCTTCGCGGATTTTCTCACTCTCAGGGCTTGTGTGGCCTTAGAGACAAGAAGTTCTGGACGACAGCCGAGCGGCCGATCATAAATTTGAAATGTGTAGCAATATTTATTGATGCTGCAATCAAATATTCAGCCGCTGACATATCAGCTCTGTTTTAATGAAACTTTTTAATCACCTTTAATGTCAATTCCAATCACAGCAAACTGTGGACAGAATGAGTTGACAGCGACCAGTGACTACCAGTTTTTGTCATCGCCTGGCTATGATGCAACCGGTTACGATGACAGTTCCTTCTGTGCATGGAAAATCACCGTAAGTCTTGCAAATGTTAGAACGAGTACCCATTCACGGCTCCTTATGACGTGAAAACATTCCTATGTGACGTTGAATCTGGCAGATATGATATAGTGTAAGGCTTATAATGATGTTTTGAAATCGATCTTTTTGTCGCTGAAGATAAATAAATTGTTGGGTAGCTTTTGTGAAAATTTATGTACCGATGTGCTGTCATAATCATTCATTCATTTACCCATCACTTGTCTGACCTTGTCTGACCTTGTTCCTCAAGCATAAATTGGACCTTTTTCCTTAAATCAGAAACTCCCGACGTTTACAACTGTCCCCATATTTCTACATCGCTCTTCTACTCGAAATAAATTTTTTCTGAAAAAAACAAAACCGTTAAGATTTTAGTGTATCTACTCAAAAATAGATGCCTAACATTTCTCAGAAGTAAAGTCGTTTGGTAGGAATTTTTTGCCTTAAGGGCTAAGTTTTAGAATTCGAAAATCTCTTACTATTTGCTAGAATGCCTTAGAGAACGTTTAAAAGCCCCAAGAGTGGCTAAACCTACTCCATGGGTTTTTATTTTAATTTTAAAATTACAAAAGTGGTTTCAATACACATTCAAATTTTTTGCCGCATAAGAAAGCAACCCAGGCGATTGCGATCGTTATCATTTAATTCCGCTTTCAAGACGCATATGTTTTGAGATCTAGAGATCTACTTCTTCAAACCCCAAACAAACAACCTAATGGAACACGCAATGTTTCGGAAGAACGGTCCAGATTACAGTTAAAACGCTTTGTTACACTCTGTGACGCTGTAGTGCTTATGCACTGCCAAAGTGTTTTGTGAGCATATATACACCTGAAGAATACACAGCTTTGAACCCTTTTGTTAAAGTCCGGAATGAGTTTTAAAAGTTTTCCATTCTAAAATAAATAAATAAATAAATAAATTAACGCCTTCTTCTCTGTCGACAGGCCCCGGCTGGTCAAAGAGTTCTGTTTGAATTCGTCGACCAGTTTGAATACGATTTCGGATACTTAAACGTGACATGTGACACATCTTACGTGGAGGTGAGGCGGAGTACCACGCAGCCTGGCAAACGGTAAGTTAACGCCTTGAGCATAAATAATGCATCAGCACCTTGACGTCGTTTTACTTCCTTTCGCGGCTCATCATAAATACGCCAGATTTAAAGACAGCGCGACGTTACAATAGATACCGATACATTGTGATATTGTACCACTTGCGCTACGATCAATTTTTGGCGTAAGAATGGCTGAAGGTCCTGCTTCACAGTAGCGCCTCCTCACGGGATTAAAAAACATGCCTCCCCCCATTGGCTACAGAGGGGGGCTTGACTTTCAGTGATACACCCGGCCTTAAGCAGGGAATGGGTATATTCCCCCGAACATTTGTATTGTGGTAGCTTCCTCCCAAGTATTTGACCGGTTAAACCTCATTATAATGCTAATCGCCATGGTATAATTGAAATATTTTTGAGTATTGCGTGAAAGACTAGTGAATAAATAAATAAATAAATGTATTTGCACACGCCCACATCCCTTGAAGATTACCTGTCTTCCACCATTATGGTGTGCATATCTTGGCGTCCCACGTGGAAAAGTTGTCCAGCCACAAGACAAAAGTCTTTGGGCACCCTGGTTTCTTACACCCGTAAGCCTAACCGCAACCTGGAAGTGAAAAATTATTGAGTATAGCCTTAAGCATCAATCAATCCGGTGATCAATCAATGTATTTAATCAGTCAATCAATTTAATCAATCAATTTCCAGGTTCTGCAACAAGAACACCCCGTCTGATATAACCCGATCCTCTGGAAACGAGCTGGTCGTTATTCACGTGGCAGATGCTGTAGGAGGGGAAAAGGGCTTCAGGGCTCGGTATAAAACAGGTACTTATACACATTATACCCAGAGCGACAAATTCCCAGTCCCATCCTTTACAGTGTAAGATTATACAAGATAGCGTGTAAAAGCTGAGCAACAACGACAGTGCGATAGTTGGTAAATGGTTACGCGTAACCGGGGAAATCTGGCCAACCCTTGTCAGTTTAAGGTTTTATTCTAATTGTTCATGTAAATGTTTAAAAAGTAACAGCTTTCACCCCCCTCCCGGACGGAAAGGGGGGGGGCACCATAGCTGAAGCAGAATTAAGTATTGTGCAGTGATGTTATTTGAAATTAATTACCGAACAAGTTCAAAATCACTCAAACTGCTCACATGTATCTGTAACATGAATATAATGTAACACGAATCGTCTAAGGTCATGTTGGATCAGTGATCGGATGGACTCACCCTGATGACTATGATCTCTTGACCAGTAACATCCAATGTTCACATTAGGATTTCCCCATTAGAGGCGTTTATCATTGGAGGCCTACGTGGCGCAGTTGGTTAGCGCACCAGCGCAACGTAAAGACCCAGAATCCACCAACCAATGCGGTCGGTGTGAGTTGAAGTCCAGCACATGCTGGCTTCCTCTCCGGTCGTGTGTGGGAAGGTCCGCCAGCAACCTACGTGTGGTCGTGGGTTTCCCCTTATTCTATGCCTGGTTTCCGCCCATCATACTGCTGGCCACCGTTGTATAAGCGAAATATTCTTGAGTAAAACATCGATGAAATAAATAAATAAATAAATATATATATATATATATAGTGTGCATCATTCGTAGCCCATAGAGGGCCGTTTCAAATCGATAATCCCAAAACCCGTTTCCAAAACAACATCGTGTATATCTGCTTATTGTTGAAGTCAGTTATTTTCACCCCTCTGCCCTAATGTACAGCCGAGCTGACTAGTTTCAAAATGTCCAGTATGTTCAGATGTGGAATTATAGCACGGAGCAATTTTGTAAGGAAAACCTGTGTATTTCCAGTCCAAAAAATATCTGATCGTGGCTTTTTTGTCTTGAAGAACGCTGTGGGGGCTGTTCAGCAAATGCTCTTAACTCAGAGCCTGCCTGTAGGAGATATGAAGTCACTCCCGACAATCAACAACTATCTGGCGGTGCAGGGTAAGTAGTCCAGAACGATCGCACTGTTTCTGGCAAAGACTACAACAGACAACAACACAAAGAGAAAAACCAGAGAAGAGACAACAGGGCGATAGCTAACAAATGGTCACATGTAGCCAAGGCCTCTGGGGAAACAATACAGACACTACTTTCTATGGAAACAATAAAAAGTAGTATGCAATCACAGGCAAACGATACAAACACACACGATTTCCATGGTATTCTTTATACACATATATTTCAAATTCCATTTAATGAATGCGACTTACTAATACTGGCTTATTCATACACGTTGAGTTAGAATATTGATTTTGGAAAGGGGTTTGCATAAAATGGTAAAACCAGTATATACAGATAGTGGGATTGTCTATGGGAAATTGTGAGCCCGAGAGAAGTGATGTTTAGTGAGTGCAGAGCGCGAGTTGCACTGAATTGCTGGATGCACTAAATCGTAGCTACATAGGAAAGCCATCGTCCGACGATTTACTTTATCATCAAGGGGACCTTAGAGAGTGGACAAAGAGAGATAAATTTCTAGAATAAACGGACGAGATTGCTGGCCACTGGCACGTCATCGTTGCACATTGCCCCCTGGCCGTTGTACATCATGTTTTGCAGAAGATCATGTGACCGTGTATTAACCAATGGAAACCAAGTATTACCCTGTGAGGTATAACAATACCCAAAGTCAAAATTTTTAGAGACCAGTCTGATTAATAAAATTACCACCACAGTCGCTTGAAATTTTTAAAGGATGATAGTTACCTGGAAGTAGAAGTGGTCAGTGATGTTAGAGAGCCGATGTGCAATAGCCGATGCCTCAATTCCAGAAGGCAGTCAGACTGTTGGCATTGAAACGTCCATATTTACATTATTCACAGTATCCTGGTATAAGGCAAGAGAAGGTGTAAAGTAGCCCAGTTCCCGCTTTTATTGTATGCGTGTATGTTTAGGGTTTTCCGCGTTTGTATTGTAACTGTTCATATAAGCATAGTGGGATGATTTTAAAACCGCACCATGCTTATACGGCTTTTACGCATGCTCGACAACTAGCCCCAGGTTCAGTTCGGACAATGATCTTTGTATATTTCCCGTCCATCACTGCTCAAGGAACCATGGTGACATGGCCATTTGCATAATCTTTGCATAGTCTTAAATTCATCTAAGACCGCTAGTCTTCCACCAGTATAACCTGCAAATGTGACGCGAGGCAGGTGAAACGCGGTGTCCTGTCACTTTACTGCGAGACTTTATTCCGACTGTGTCTGTACATACTTATACAGTTATAACTTTCACCCCCTTAGAAATCTGGCGTAAGCAGAACTGCATTTAAAAAATAAATAACGGGGCCTCCGTTGTTCAGTCGGTTAGCTCTCTCGCGCAGCGCAATGACCCAGAAGCCCCCTACCAATTTGGTCGCTGTGTTGGCTTCCTCTCCGTCCGTACGTGAAAGTCTGTCAGCAGCCTGGGGATGGTCGTGGGTTTCCCCCTGGCTTTTCCTGGTTTCCTCCCACCATAATGCTGGCCGCCGCCGTATAAGACAAATATTCTTTAGTACGGGCTAAAACACTAATGAAATAAATAAATAAATGAATATAAAGAGATGTGGAGTGATTTGCAATTTATTAGAAGTTACTTGCCCAGAGTAACTTACTTAAGGTCGTTAGTTTATATACTGGGCTTCCCAGTATCCCCCACCCATGAATCCGACCATCATCCTATAGCTGTAAAATACTGACGTTGACCTGACGCATCGATGAATGAATGATTGAATGAGGGAATGAGCCAATCAATGAATCAGTCTTGCCAGCTATAATACAGAATGTAAATCTACGCTCCATACCATTTTGTATATGAATATTTTCGGATGTAATGTTTTCTGATGATCGGCATTTCCTTCCCTGTATTCGATCCTTGACATTCATACAAACAGTTACCAGAAGCAACTTTTACAAAACTGCGAAAGACACGTTTGTCGTAACTTTTTTTTTTAAAAGACATCGCCTAGGTTATAATTCCATAAGGGCACGCGATTTACCCGAATAGTTGCTAGAAATTGATTTACAAATTTTTGTGAAGGTGGGCCCTGGTGTAAATCATGTTGTTTTTACTGTCTATTTTGGGGCCAAAATTATCGTGAGTGCTGTGATCTCGTGATGTTGGCTTCTTAGAGCAGATTGTTTCAAGCATTAGGTTCAATGTTGATATCTTTTTCACTTTTGCAGAAATCGAATAAATTCTCTCGTGGCTGAAGTATCTCATTGCTGCCAAGGATTTTCTTTACAAGGATCAACCTGCAACCGTAAGTATTTAAACCAACCCGTTCTTCGAATTACCGAAGGAGATTGAAAGAAGTAAAAAGATAAATGTATGGTGGCCTATGTGCTCCAAGCATGATATATAAAACGTTATTTTATTTTTTAATTTTTTAATTAACATAAAATTTTAATAAAAAGACAATGAAAATAGAATAAAGTGAAACGTCCACATATCAAACAATTACGGACACATTTAGCTGGATAAAAAATTTTCATTCAGTGCTTTAACCCGATGATGGCCGTGGACGTTCCCACGGGCTCTGCCCGGTGACCTCCCATCATAATGATGGCCGCCGTCGTATTAATGAAATATCCTTCAAAACGGCGTCAAACTCCAATGAAATAAATTTATTTATTTATTGGATTGGTGTTTCTTGCCGTACTTAAGAATATTTCACTTATGCTACGGCGGCCGGCATTATGGTGAAAGGAAAGCGGGCAGAGTCCGGGGGAACCGACGACCGTCCGCAGTTTGCTGGCAGACCTTCCCACGTACGGCCAACATGAGCTGAACTTGAACTCACAGCGACCGCATTGGTGGCAGACTTCGGGTCATTGTGCTGCGATAGCGCTCTAGCCGACTTAGCCACGGAGCCACAATGCTTTTGTTTAAAATCTGTGGACCTACACAAATAATCCTACATGTTTTAAAAACTAAACATGTATTTTTCGGTGGACAAAGCTCAGCTCTCAGAGTTAGGTTAACGATTGTAGCGTTTACAAAATCAGAAAACAATATTCGGCTTTTGCAATGTGTTCCGGGAAAACACGATTGAAACATAATGGATGATCTCCTTAGAGGAGCAAACATGACACAGATCTGATTCGCTTATCTTGAATCTTTCTATGTAGCCATTAACTCGGAGATGTCCTAGCCGAAAACACAAGATTTCTAGTTTTCTGCTTCGAAAATGAAAAAATGCAGGCTGCTATGAAATATGACAACAGGGTTAAAGGGGTGTTAAAAGCGACCCTTATCTAAAGCTCATAGGTCAATAAAAACACATGTCCAAATACCCTACATAACCTGTCCAAAACTGCCCAGCGGCGATCACTACTAACTGTTACGCAGGGAATTCTGGTAGGCCAAGTGGCACACTTTAGCCGAGAGAGGTTTTCCAGTTTGATTTGCTTTTGCATTTAAGTTTTGTTTTCATTTTCATTTGGGTTTCTTTTATTTTGCATTTGATTTTGTGTTAGTTTTGTAGTTGATATTTTTCCAGTTTGTATTTGGTTGTTTAATTTGTATTTTTGTCTAAATTTCTTGACAAATTAGTTTTTCTTACTTTTTAATTTTGTTTTATATTGCATTCGATTTCATATCATGGTTTTTTTTTTTGTTTTTGATTTTGTTTACATTTGACCATTTTATTTTGTTTAGCATCGTTTTATTTTAGGTTTTCAAAGTTAATACTTATATATCATGCTTGGCACTCATGGGAGATACACATGAGAACTCACAGCAACGATTGTTTAAATGATGATACCATTTGTCTGTGTATCCATGTTGTTGACGTCAACAATGCAAGGAAAACCAAAGATTCAAGAAACGTTTTCTTTCTTTTCTTTTGTGTATTTCTGTATTAACATAACAGAATACAGTAAGTCTCTTGTACATTCTTTTGCAGGAGATTCTGGAAGTGGAACACCAGCGCCTACCACACCTACGCCTACCACACCCTCACCTACCACACCTGCGCCTACCACACCCTCACCTACCACTCCTGCGCCTACCACACCTGCGCCTACCACACCCTCACCTACCACACCTGCGCCCACCACACCTGCGCCTACCACTCCTGCCCCCACCACACCCTCACCTACCACTCCTGCGCCTACCACACCTGCGCCTACCACACCCTCACCTACCACTCCTGCGCCTACCACACCTGCGCCTACCACACCCTCACCTACCACTCCTGCGCCTACCACTCCTGCCCCCACCACACCCTCACCTACCACCCCTGCGCCTACCACACCCTCACCTACCACTCCAGCGCCTACCACACCCGCACCTACCACACAGGCATCGACGGCAGATGCGAGTATCCCCAATATTATAAGCATTCCTACAACCACTGATGCTGTAGCAACGGAAGCTCCGACCACCGCCGCGCCAAATGCGGACGGCTGGGGCCCTTGGGGTGCATTTGCGCCCTGCAGTCAAACTTGTGGGCTGTGCGGAGGTCAAGTTCGAACACGTCAATGTCTGGATCCCCCTTGTAGGTAAGAAAAGAAAATTGCACAAACTCCAGGTGACCCAAAGCCATGGTTCAGTATGTCATCAGGCAAACTCTAGCATAAGTAACGATAAGGTGTGTGCTGTTAACGGTGCCTTAACTTGTGTTTGCATTCAAATTCGGAAGTCCGAAGACGTTGTTCCATATGAAGGAAAAATATTTCATTTGTATGTATCTATTCCACAAAGTAACTGTTAGGTGTTTACATTTGTGTCCGTTGCCACAGGAGGTGGTGGCGCTATCTCTAAAGAAGCTTTGTGGAAAATACAAATATATGATATCTTAAGGTATCAAGCCCTCGAAGAGTTAATGGGATATTATGGAAGAGATCTAAAAAAAAACATAGTGACTCTTAACAAAGTTCAAACTGAAGACCAGCTGTGACATAACACAGGTAGCATACCAGGTATTCCAGGGGGCTGATTTGTCTGATCTGTATATCAGCCCGGGATCTCCGTGACCGAGGGGGTAAGCGCGCTAGTGCCAGGTAATGACCCAGGTGCCTCTCGCCAATGCGGTCGCTGTGAGTTCAAGTCCAGCTAATGCCAGCAACCTGAGGGTGTTCGTGGGCTTTCCCGAGGCTCTGCCCGGTTTTCTCCCACCATAATACTGGCCGCCGTCGTATAAGTGAAATATTCTTGAGTACGGCGTAAAAGCACCAAATAAATAAATAAATAAATATCAGCTTGAATGTTTTTGTTGTTGTAGCAATGGTAATGCTTGGTCGACCAGACGCTGTCCAGAAAATCCTTGTACCTTCAGTCCCGTTCCTCTGAAGGGTTGTTACTACACTCAGTCAAGACGCATTTGGTGTTTACCCGTCAATTCCCAATGCTTCATGTAAGTAGCACAGTGTAGGCACTAGAACATGCTGCTAAGAAGTGCATAGACTAACCGGAGAACAGATAATAGCGTGATGGTTGGCAAATGGCCAAACGTGTCCGGTGAAATGCGGCCTCTTGTCAGTTTACCCCAGCTAGGGTTTTATTCTCACTGTTTAATCAGAGTTAGGTAAATATGAATTAGTGTACGTTAGTGAAAATTTATGACATCACAGGTCCAGAATATTATTCTACCGTCACATTTAATGCAAGCTCACTTGAAAACAATACACAGGAACCAGGCGTGTCGTTGATTAGTCAAGCGGGGGCCTCCGTGGCTCAGTCGGGTAGCGTGCTGTCGCAGCACAATGACCCTGAAGCCTCCCACCAAATGCGGTCGCTGTGAGTTCAAGTCCAGCTCATGCTGGCTTCTTTCCGGCCGTGCGTGTTAAGGTCTTCCGGCAACCTTCGGATGGTCGTGGGTTTCCTCCCACCATAATTCTGGCCGCCGTCGTATAAGTGAAATATTTCTCAGTACGGCGTAAAACACCAATCAAATAAATAAATGAATTAGTCAAGATTGAGAAAATGATACAGATCAGCGACGACAGTGTGACGACAAATATTCAAACGTAGCGGTACAGTACAACGCATTATCATGTTCAAGCGATAAGAGAAAATAAAACCTACCGCGCTAGATGATACCGTATCTAACTCTGATTATATGGATCTTTGACGTGTGTTTTTTCTTATTTCTGCCTTTTCAGGGGGCCGAACCCACAAGCGAAGGTGAGATCAAGCCGGGTAGGAGGGGAAGAAATAGGTGGGGTCCAGATCCTTGGGACCGTCGATTCAAAAACAGGAAGCGTCATGAATTTCAATGGACCATCCATAGTTACCCTCCCTCCTAGGGAAGGCAACGGTGGCAATGGACGCGGTGTCAATGAACGAGGTGGTGGCAATGGACGCGGCCTGCGAACGCCCAGACCAATCGGCAATCCTCGGGCAAGACCGGGAAGTGGTCGAATTCTACCCGTGCCAGGCGGTAACGGTCGCAGTAATAGGTTCAACACTAGAGGGTAACTGGACAATTTTGGACCACGAATTTTGAGGTTTATAGTAGTATCAGTAGCACGAGTACTGGACCGAATTCCACATTGAAAACAGACTGATTGGAAATGTTTTCAGATCTGCCCCGCCGCACCTAACCCCCCCTCCAAAATGTAATAATAATTTGAAGTTTTGGGGTTTTTTGGCAAAAGTCAGTTGACCAGATCGGCTTATAAGTGACCCCATCTGGAGTATTCGATATCAACGACGAAAGCAACATTTAAAAGAAGTATTTCATGATTTGCCACAAAAAATAAACGGTATGGGATTTAGGCTCTTGACATTGGTCAGTCGCCCAGACATGCTTCAGTGGATGTAACTTACACGTATCGTCACAGACATGCTGCCGTTGATGTAGCTGACACGTATTGTATCAGACATTCTTCAGTGGATGCAACTGGCTCGTAATGTCACAGGCACGCTTCAGTGGATGCAACATACACGTGTTGTTGTTCGCATATCCATCGGATACAGGAGGATTACCTTGGAAAGATGCAATGTTTCCCTACTGTTTCCCTAATCATTACACGATTCATACCAGTGGCGACACTCATGATGACCCAGGTGCCTCTCACCAATGCTAGCTAAACTCCACCGTGCAATCAAAACCTTTGACTTTATACAGTTCAGGGGAAAAAATCTTAAAAATAAGTGTAGCTGTATTGCAAGACAAAGACTGTGAAAATCTTTGTACTGATTTTTAGTTCATTTTTATATTTTCTCTGTAAAATATGTGCTCAGACTCCATTGAAATAAATCAATACAAACATTCAAATTAGGCCTAAAAGTCATGTGTGTTCACTGATAAAAACAAACAAAAAACTAACAAACTCATAAAATCGTAATAATATAAGGCATCATAAGGATAATTGCTCAAAACTTTTTTTTCTTTTGAAAGTTATGCAAAGAGTTTGGGTGTGTGATGGCGTTTTCAGTTGATGGAAGTATCACTCGGCTATCTTGCTACAGCCTTGAAGATCGCGTTCTGTAGTTTGCACCAGGGAATGGGTTGATATACAATGTACAGTTACATATTTTTCGTATTGAGAAGAAAGGCATGGTTTTCATGTACATTAACATTTACTGTATATATGCGATTGTTGTAAATGGCTTGACTTCATGATAAAATTAACTATGTGTAATGAATTGAACAGAGATGCCTTTACCTGCTGTTTGTGAGAGTAAAATATTCGTCAGTAGGAAGACTTTTGTCTCCAAGTGTTTATATTTCTTATGCCGAATGAACATTGTCAGGCACTTTCAAGAACAAAAATTACAGTTCCTTAATATGGCTTCTTTGGGTGTGGACTGATATTTGCTTAGCTATATAGAAATGGCAGGAAGAAATTCCTGAAGTTCGCGGAGAAACGGACCCAAGGAACGGTAACCATGTGCCTGACACTATATAGCTGTGAATACATACGAATATAACCCGTTGATCAGCAATTAGTCTTGTTGTGGAAATCACAGAAATTATTGTTGTTTTTTTTTTTCAAATTTGGCGGTGTTCAGATGCAACATAAATGCTTATAACTGGAACCCGGTCTAGTTGAATGTTGATATCCAGCCCCTGACAGAGCACTAGATGTGTGGTGCTCATATTAGGGAACAGTGATTTATTCAGACAGAACCTCACGTGCCATTGCGCGGGCGACGGCACCTCACTGGTAACTGGGGGGATAACTTTTTTCCAGCAGTTTGTTTTTGTACGTGTAAAAATTAAATCAGACGTATTTAGATAAAAACGAAAAAATGCTACATGACATTACAGATCATCCTTAAAGTTTTCGTTAAAGCTGATGTCTGGTTATTGTTTGAATTGTCGGTTGTTCGACATTATTTATGCTTTCTATGTACGCGGAAATCTTTTATGGAAAACATTTAAACTGGTCAAAGCTGTATGTTTTTTTAAACTAGAGACAAGCCTTTGACATTGCATTGTGGGTTTTAATTTAACTATGTTTATTGTTCGAAAAATAAAAAAGCTCATTTTATTTATTTTGTGTCAGTTTGCCTTATGTTTCTGAATTAACCTTTCCGATGGTTTACTATTTCTCCACAGTAACATGCAAGCTCGAATGTCTAAAGTTTTGTGCTCATATGAAATAAAAGGCTCATGAAGTAAGTCGTGAGTTCGAACCCGCCTCTCGCTCTCGGCAGCAGCCTTATGTCAGAGGGTTTGTCAGTTACCAATCCATATACTGAAGTTTCCTCGAAGTTCCTCTAAATATCCAATATGTTCCTGAATATAGGTTAAACCTAAATCACACAAGTATGTAAATAAATAAAGCAATAAAAAAGTACGAGGCAATATGTTACTAAGTCGAGCATTATGAACTGTTTAGGCAAAATAATTACATGACAAGGGGACGTACTTGTTGGTTGCCCTACATTACATGCTTGGCTTCCTTTCCAGTCGCACGTGGAAATGTCGGCCGGCCACCTGCGGATGGTCGTGGGTTTCCTCTCAACATAATGCTGGTCATCGTCGTATAAGTGAAATATTCTTGAGTACGGCGTAAAACACCAATCAAATAAATAAATAAATAAATAAATAAAAAAAAATGAAAGCTTTGGTACAAGCCCACCCGGAAATGTTCCCAGATGTCACGTGAGGACGCTGTAATAACCGTGTTGCAGTTGACTTGATCTGTTGTCCGAAAGACTCGGAATATGGCTCCCAGACAGCTCTTGCCATGTACGTCAAGCTTTTTGGCTCAGACTGAGTGGGGGGACGATGTCGTTGTTGTTTTTGTTAATGTTGTCCTTGTTTCTATTCCTGTTCTTCATTATGGTGTACATGTGGTAGTATTGGCTATTTGGGTTTGAAACAAGCGTCTAAACAAGCGTCGTTACTGTTTCAAACCGATGAAAGCGTTTGGATGATTGGATATACGCGCAAATCTCCAAAACAAAGAATTTCATTGGTTATGACGGAAGAAAAGGCTGACGGAGATTTATTCTACAGCCATTTGGGTTTGCTCGAGCGACAAAGTTATGATGGTTTGGGCGAAGTCCTGCTTGCATGTTGTTGTTGTTGAGAGGTAGGCCACGTGACTCCGTGTCAAGTCAGAACTATAAAAAAAGTCACGTAGATCAACAGTTGCGTACATTTTTAATAGTTCATCGTCGCAATTCGTGACAGTACATTGATTATTAAAAGTTTTGCTTCATTTCAAACAATAACTGTGACTTTATGACTATACTCATATGAAGACTTCGTTCTCAACAAAAAAGTGACAAAGTGTCATAACTGAAATAATGCGAGAGTTAGTTGTTCTCCCCCTTAAGGCTTCACAAAAAGGTTTTACTCGTTCGTTCTTATATATCGTATAGATAAACAGACATGTGCGTCAGGATAATTCGTACACCGTTGAACTCCCACCTTTCTAACCACAGAGCTGTTATACAGAACGCATGTATGTATGGCCTGCCTTGATGGATGAAATCGACACACTTTGTGGGCAAAGAATTTCGCCTAGAGGAACATTTGTTTTATCTAGAAGATAAATCTAGCAGAGTTGCAATTCTTGCTTGAAAAAAATATGCTTGAAAATGATTGTGTATGTCACGTAAGGGATAAATGGCACATACAAAGATCAATACCTGTCATTAAACAGAGATATACGCACGGTTACATGGTCCTACCGTTTTTTTGTTCGATAACAAAAATGCTTTCTTGTATCACTTCCTATGAAGTTGAATGCATTTTTCTTGCTTTTTTTTCAAAGTTGTCTTTCCTATATGGTTTATGAAAAATCTAATGATATTCACCCCGCACCCCATAGTCAGATTTTTTCCTTTTGTTTTGGCATTATAAAACACTCCGTAACGAAGGAAAAGACTTGTTTTGACCGGAGGAAGGCACTTGTTTGCTGAAGGGGGGATGACCTAGTTTACTATGATAAATCGCTACAGACAATGTCTCGGTCAGCTGTTTTCAAAGTTTCACAATGTACAGATCCGCAAGTAGCAATTTCATGACGCCACCGGTTAAGGATGTCTTCTCAGGCAAACAAAAATAACAACAACAACAACAAAAAAAAACTAAACTAAAAAATGATGTTTGCATAAAAAATGGAACAAAATAATATAAAACAAAAATAATAATAAAGCAATAGCGAAGAGAAAACATATAAAGCGTATAACTGATTCATGAACTGATTTGTCTTTAATGCCATACGCAAAATTATGTTTGAATACCTACTGTATACTTCAAAGAGCAGTTTCATCGGTGGATGACAGCTGGGTGTTCGTGGTAAACCACCGGCGATTGGCTGGTAACTAAAGAAATTTCCCACGTGTGACACAAGGCTTTCGCCCGAAGACTCAGCACAATATGTGCACATTATATATACAATAACAGAAGTCATTTGATATTCTAAAAACATTATACCCCTCCCCCTGCCTATCCCCCCCCCACCGCCGCTTTCCCATTTCAACACAGAGCTCGGCAATCGTAGAATCCGTAATGTAAACGTAGACTGAAACAATTCAGTATTTTGCAAGAGTGAAGCAGTGATTTATTTTTCTTTTTTTTTGCTTGTGTCAGTTTCAGCGCTATGTGATCACGTAACAGAAAGCTTGGGATCCGTTCTTTAATGACTATTAATTAATCTGGAGTAAATCCTGTTTTCTTGCTACAGGGAACGGGAGATTACTCCGCTTTTTAATGGCGTATTAAAGCAGTGAGCAATTTCTGTTGACTACGTGTAAGGGGCATTCCCATTGCGTCATTACAACTGGAAGCAGTACCATATTAGCACTTCAGCATTTCGGGACGGAAAGTACACGAAGGTAATTCTGTGTAATTTAGGATGGAAAGTCTTTTTTCGCTGCCAGACCACTCTTTTGGTTTACAGGTGCATGTTTGGTATGAATATTTTGGAAACTGTCTGAATTTTGAACAGGTATGAATTCTATTGATGAAAGTTTGAAGTTTTTGGCGATAGGGCACAATGTAGCAGGTGGTGATGAGGCTGCCAGTGAACCCTGCGACATGTTGCTTGGCACCGTACCCAGCGTCTGGCGTGGAAAGCACCAGATTTTGACAATCGGTGTGTCAAGATCATTATGGCTCCTTTCTCACCGATTGGGTAAGGCATGCTCCAATACTTATTGACCACAGAATGTGTGGGGCTGGGTCACAGGAGATTGTCGCTTACGGAAAATTAATAGGGGTCTCAGGCCAACTCGTCACGTAAACAAGTGAAATGTAGTTGTTACAACTTTATCACTTTCTTCTCCAGCTTAGTAATGTGACGGAAGTTTATTCCGATCGAGTTATGTCCCCTTACAAGGCCGTCTCTTTGTGATAGAAAGATCCCAATGCCCACATATTTGACTCTTGCCTCACCGCCGCCGTATAAATTCAGTATACTTTAGCACATCATGGCACAAAAGCGAAGTCAACTAGGACACACGAGGTGCGGGTTTAAAACCTGAGCAGCGAATATGTAACCCCAGCTCATGCTGGCTTCCTCTCCGGCCGTACTGCCAACAACCTGCGGATGGTCGTGGGTTTCCCCCCGGCTCTGTTCAGTTTCCTCCCACTATAATGCTGGCCGTCGTGGTATAAGTGAAATATTCTTGAGTACGGCGTAAGACACCAATCAAATGAAATAAATGAATAGGTGAATATTTCAGAATACTGTACCACCGTTAGGTTTGTGGGTGGAAGAAGGTAGCAGCAGGTATGTGGAAATATCCCGACTTAAAGCTCCAGTTGGGCCAGATGGAACCTTTATTTCCCAGTAGAGCCCAACATATTAACAAAATGTGCAAAAACATTACAGAGAATGTACCGTGGATTTGTTTTCCTGGAAAAAACTCGATCTATCCAAATCCAGTCCGAGGATATTATTGATTATATTGATGTGTTACCGTTCCAAAATGGGTAATAAAGCACGTAAAATTTACAACACAGAGAGCTTTCTAACGTTTTCAAAATTTTAGAATTATTTTAATACGTGAAATAGTGCCGACCTATACCAGTCTGATATTTTCTGAAAGGCAATAATTAGACCAATCTTTTTGTAAACAGAGATAATTTGGTTTCGTTAATATTGATTTCTCGCCCAAACTCTACGGTAGAGCCTCTAAATGAAAATACGTTAAAAACAGCTGAAACGGGAGAATACAATTTACAGAAAAAATAAACGTGTTTAATTAAGTTTCACACCCTGAATTACATTTATTTCGAATTTCGCTGTTAACAATTTGTCTTCTGCTTCACCCATTATTTTCGAGATAACTTCAATGTTAACCCGCTGCATCCTGAATGTGAGTGCAGACGATTGCCTAAAATATTGCTCAAGGTAATATGTCAGAAAAATCTCACAAACTTAAAATTGGGCTGCATTCGGAAATATGTCAACAAGCCGAGAAACCAAAAATAAAAATAACATTAATAATCAGAGTATTTTATTGTTTCAACCTTGTCAATTGAATTTGAATTTAAAGATATTGTCCGGTCGATATTTTAAATGAAAACAACATTGGTCAAAAAAAGAAAAAAACAAATGAGCTCTGGTCTATGCTGATATGTTCTGGAAGTAGATGTTTAAACTAATCTGTTTTACAGATCATCACAAAACCTTTTCCACCCCGGGTCCTCTGAAAAGAAAGAAAAGAAGAAAAAAAATTCAAGACAGTGAAGTGCGTCCATGTTAGCCGTTAGATAAAGCTTGCATCTCCATATTTTCTGAGCTAAATGAAGGGCTAATAAACAGCCTATGAATAAAAACATGCACCCTGATTTGGCCCGGAAGTCATTCCTGTCCCACAGAGTTATATTTATAAACGTAGAAAAAGAGCTACAGAAATACATCACAGCATAAATCTCAGCTGTCCTCGTTACCGTCGATCGGTGTGTGATCAGTGAGGTCGCGAGTTCGAGGCCAGGTTTCGTTGTTTCGGGTGTGACTTCTAGTTTTTCATGACCAGTAGTAGCTTACTACGGGCACTCTTGTGTCCTCCACCTATAATTCACGACAGCCGTCATTAAAATGAAAGATTCTTGAACACGGCCTTAAATGCCCTTACGGTTATTCATTTATGTATTTATTTTCTGCGAATAACAAAGCAATACACAGTTACTTAGATAATGTTGTGCCCAGTGATACTATTTTAATGAAACTTGGTGTCAGGAATTTGTTCCTACAGTACTATTATTATAGCAATGTAAAAAGACCGCTATTATTTATTTATTTGATTGATGTTTGACGCCGTCTTGAGGAATATTTCACTTATACGACAATTACGAGTATTATGGTGATAGGAAGGGGGGATTCACGACCACCAGTAAGTTGCTGGTAGACCTTCCCACTTATGGCCTGAGAGGAAGCCAGCAAGAACTGGACGAACTCACCACGACCGCACTGTTGAGAGGCCCCTGGATCATTACTCAGCATTAGACTGTTATAACTGCTTCAGCCACGGAGGCCCAAGACACCCATAAAAGAAGTGAAAGGATATCAGAAGGCGTTATACATTGCGAGGAGGGTTTTAATGAATGTGTTGACAGGGGCGTTGTACTTATTTATTTATTTGATTATTTGAAATACTCAAGAATATTTCACTTGTACGACCGTGTTCAGCATTACAGTGAGAGGAAACAGGGCAGAGCCCGGGGGAAACCCACGACCATCCGCAGGTTGCTGGCAGACCTTCCCACGTACGACGAGAGAGGAAGCCAGCATGAGCTGGTCTTGAACTCACAGCGACCGCATTGGTGGGAGGCTTCGGGTCATTGTGCTGCGGTAGCGCGCTAACCGACTGAGCCACGGAGGCCCCAGGAGCGTTGTTAATGTCCCGAATTTCAAGTAAACCTCCCCATAACGACAAACCACTAATGTTTATCGAGCTGAAGCAGGGCTAAGTCAACACTGGCAATTTTGGTTAATATCAAACATTTAAAATTTTATTGCATAATTTTGGATTTCCGGAAGTGAAATTATAAAGACTAACCATACCTGATATTATGGCAGGCCAGAAGTGCATGACTTATGATAATTTCAACTTGCTCCCATAAAACCTAAGTTTCTTCATGAGTCTATATTATGAGTGTTTCCGTAGTCCAATGTACGGTGCTGTTTATGTTACAAAAGTCACTTACTCATGACAAATTCCTTGAGTGCTGGCAGCGTGTCACCTTCTTTGTTTTTCGTTTGGCCCTCCTTTTGTTCTGTTAAGGAAATAATGCCAATAATAAAATATAACAAAATGGTTGCATCATATTATCTCGTTACACTAGCTTGAACAGATTGGAAATTTCTTCGGTTTCGCTGTACAAAGCGCGGTTTCCAACACCCGCATGACCGTTTGCGTGGTCTAACGTTCGATCAAGAATACCTAACAAGTGGAAAAGTTCGTCATTAATTTGCCAAAAGTCTGTTGGATTTCTCCATCCATAAAATTATCCGCCATAATATAAAAATGGAAAATTCTTGAGTAATTCCATCAACAGGTCCAATGAAACAAATAAATCTTGAATTTTTAAGTCGATTTTTTCGCTGATAGCTCTGTACTAACTCCATGCCAAGGTCGTCAGATTTGCTGCATAGAGTTATTGCCCCTTTTGCACACGAATCATGCTTTATCTATATATTTTAGCTTATTATTTCTTGGCTGAAAAATGTTTTAATCCAGTGTGTATTGCATAGCAAAGCTGTTATCCTTAGCAAATCTTTTAAAACGCGTCAAAATAAACCGCTTTATGACGCATAGGTGTTTGCCAATGTGTATGGTACCGTGAAACATACATATGCGATGAATGCGAAGGATGAATTTATAGGGTGTATCTATTATGTACCTTTCATCATGGTCATAACCGACTTCATGAAGAAAATCTCCTTCATCTGTTTCTTCTTGTCTTGCATCATCTTCTCTTTCATCATGTACATCTTCTTCACATCGTTTCCCTCACCGTCTTTCTTATCCTCTCCCACACCTTTAAAACACAGATAATAAAACCGATAAACGGCTGTACCCTGATCGATCATGTCATGCTCATCGTCATGCGCAGGACATTTTAACCCACATGACTGCGGTCAGATTTGTAGGTGAAGAAAACGGGGATGATCAGGGGAAACCACCGGCCATGGTCAGGGCACCTAACTTAAAGCCGCACATGAAACAACGCTGGCTTTGATCAAGCGCCTCATTTGTCTAGGGCCTGATGGTGCATTAGCCCTTAATGCAATGGATGTACATGGCTACGTTCATTCCGTATACTAACTACTGCGCTCGATAGCATAACAGCTCGCATCAGCGACACGATGGGATTAAAATCTGTCTAGTTCGAAGTGCCGGCCGACGTGACGATCGCAGCTTTTGTCCATTCATGGTGGTTTTTACGAAGTGTGTCATTGTTTGACGCAATCACATGCGACAGTACAAAATGGGCAGGAACTAATATTCTCGTCTTGGAATCTGTCTGCGTTGTGTTTTTAGAGCAGATTGTCTATACATTACAGAGGTTCGGCACAGTGAAAGAACGTAGAGTATACACGATCATCTGCAATACAAGGCGATAGCGCTTCAAACATCTTAACAATCCAGTTCACATTCAGTAACTACAAGGAAAGACCCAATCGCCCGTTATCGCCTAAATCCAGTATCGCTAATCCGCTGCTCAGGCCAGACGCTGGCCATCTTCCAAATCCAGTCTCTGAAATCCCTGCTAAAACCAATCGCACGTTATCTTCTAAATCCAATACCGCAGCCACTTCATCAACCACTTTTCATCTTCATCATGTCAAATCTTACTTCATTTCATCTTCTTCGTCCTTCATTCACTTATCATTGAAATGGCCTTGACATAGTTTATTTCATCTCCACCATCGTCATTTATCTTACATTGTTTCATCCCTTTCACCATGGCGAATCTCACTTTATTTCATCTCCATTACCAAGTCTGTCTCTTACGTTGTTTCATTTTTTCAACCACAGCGAATCTTACTTCATGTCGTCTCTATTACCTATGCTGACTCTTACGTTGTTTCCATTTTTTACCACAGCGAATCTTACTTTATTTCATCTCTATTAGAGAGACTGATTATTACGTTGTTTCCATTATTTTTACCAAGGCCTGTGTTACTTTATTTCGTCTCTGTCGTCTACTTTTGATTTTACGTTGTTTCATCTGTTTCATTTTTACGTTGTTTTCACCTTGTTTAGTCCCTTTCACCTCGGAGTACCTGACATTATTTCCTCTCCATGATCCAGATTTAATCAGCCGTTGTTTCGTCTCCTTTAGCATCACGTCACTTACCCTGTTTCATCCCCTTCATCATGACGTATTTCTTCCACAACATCATCCTGACTTTCTCGGGGTCAGCACAGGGGTCTTCTTCTCCATCCTCCCCTCCGCATTTCTCCATACCTGTAACACGTTGTGAAAGCATTCTATTCACAAATACACCACACAAACACACATATGTTGATAATGTTACACTCACATTTATAACCTGTGTACATTAATCCATGTAGCGGGTACCTAAAACATAACAGTCCGCGGATGGTCGATAATAACCAATCAATAATTTAAACCCATCACCTATGTATAACCGCATGATGAGAATACTGTATTCACAGTCCTTGTCTGCCCGTTACTACATATACCTGAACCCGAACACAAGCGCCATTAACACAGCCTGGAGTTCTGTTTTCAGAATAGTGCCCGCCACATATTGACACCATATCCATTCCATTCACCATCCTCTACACCATTCCATAGGTCTGCTTTATACTCAGTGTAAACATACGGTGAACATCTGACTTAAATACCTATGCATGCTTAGAAATAATTTTGGTATCGAGAAATGCGAATTAAAGAACACATATTAAATTCTTATAAATATATCCGGCAGGATTATCTGGAGTCGATGGGGTAAACGAGAAGATTAAATGACCAATGTACGGTCCCAAGATGTGAGGCATGCTCAATTTAAAAATGTAGCCCACGATAAAGAAGACTGCATTCCAGGTCGACGAATATAGATCTCAGATTATTTTGGGCATCTTTTCTTTTGCTCCTCTGGACAGCCCTTTTGCGTTTCTTTCGCTTGTTGGCTAGTATCGTTTTAAAAGTTGGATTCAAGGTATAATTTTGGGTGTTTTTCCTGACATGGACGCGGACACAAGTCAAAATTATTGTGATGAATTAAGGTTCATTGATCTCTGACTGGGAGCTTTTGACCCCTGTTGTGCGTTTGTCCACTTTCTGAAAAACATTCATGCGGCAACCCCTATCAGGAATTTGTCTAGATTTTTGTTGAGGGACAAGGACTATCAATTATTTTTTTATATATTTGATTGGTGTTTTACGCCGTACCCAAGAATATTTCACTTATACCACGGCGGCCAGCATAATGATGGGAGGAAACCGGGCAGAGCCCGGGGGAAACCTACGACCATCCGCAAGTTGCTGGCAGGCCTTCCGGAGAGCATCATGAGCTGGACTTGAACTCACAGCGACGGCACTGGTGCGAGGCCTCTGGGTCAAGGACTATCAAGCCCAGAGCGTTCGGGGCTCGCAGATTTAGGGGCAGTACGGTGAGGCCAAACGTTAACGTGTAATTCATTGTGAACGCCAGAAGAACATGCCCCACTACAACAACAACAGTAACAGCAACGACAACAAAGCCGTTCATGCAGCTACTGATAATACGAAACATCTCGCCTCAGCTTATTTCCACTTGATTGCAAAGCAGCAAGTCTTACCTAGATAATCGGCCATCTTTTTCAGCATCATATGCTTCACAAACTCATACATTTTTTCCTTCATGTACTGTTCAAATTTGTCCTTCATATCTGTTCGAACAGAAAATCACTTTGGAGATCACTAAAATCACCCAATATGCATGTTGACCTTTAGGGTTGGAGGTTGAGGGTTAGAATGATTGTCGCGGTGGAGAGGGGTTGGGACTGTAAGGGTGGGGTGGGCCGCTAACTGGCCTAATTTATCGGTTAATCTGGTCGATTTGTTGTAAATGAAATATATGGGGAAGCAAAACAAAGGATTATTAATATTAATAATATATGTATAAATGTATTATGTTATTGTTCTTAAATACACGTAGATAGCGCTATCTGTTTTGTTTTTAAATCATGTATTTCGTTACTAATTGGAAACTATCCATTACACTACAGAGAATTATGCTATGGTTAAGAAGCTCCAGCGTGTCGGAGTCTTTCACACACCAAAACCTATAAACTTCATATCGCCAAAAGGGCTTAACAGTAAGAGGAAAACAGTTCCTGGCACAAAAACCGACCTTCGTCAAACCCCCCAAAAGGCTTAACTACGCTAAAACACTTTCTGGCCCAAAGCCCTACTAAATTCATATCTTGAAGAAGGACTTATTGACAGTAAAACAGTTAAGAATACTGTCCTAGAGTACATGTATATGTAAAACTGCCGCAGGAAATGCCTCCGGAATCTCTTACACTGCATCTTCTTGCTGGCCACGTACTCCTCGTGCATCTTCTTGAGCTGTGTGGACACGACCATCATACATGGTCCAAACTGCTTCTCCTTCTCCTCCCAGCTGCCGGACATCGGGTTCATCCCGCTCTTCATCTTCATCATTATCTCCATCATTTCACTTGCGCAATCTGAGGGAATATTTGATTGATTGATTGGATTTATTGATTTGTTCATATATTAATCGATTGATCGATGAACCCTCTTATGCGTCACTTCATGAGAGCGTATATTTTTATCAAGTTAAAACAGGCAGATTGATTGACTGAAAGACTCCATTGCTGATCGATTGATTTCTGAAGAGACTGCTGGGGCCTCCGTGGCTCAGTTGGTTAGCGCAATAGCGCAGCGCTGCCCCGTTTCCCCCCACCATAATGCTGGGTGCCGTCGTATAAGGGAAATATTCTTGAGTATGGCGTGAAACAACAATCAAATAAATAAATAAATGATAGACCGCTTGTTCAATAGATTAGCTTTACCGAATAAAAAGTGTATGTTAATTTAGAACAGAAACAAAAATAATGATAACAGAATCTAAAGAATTCATTTTCAGATTTTTTTCAGGTTGAAAAAAGGGAAACAAATTATGACGTCAGCCGAGGCAATGGTGTCTTTTGGGAGCGACCATGAGGAATTTAACATCTGGTCGGATTATAGGCGACATGTTACAAGAAACAGACCATAGTTATAGTTCTCGCAAATATTATGAAAGCCCATGGTGTAAAGTAGAAACACAAGTCTTTGCGAGCTATCAAAAAAAATGAAAATATTACATAGCATCAAACCTAGACAACCTTTTTTCTCTTCTTTATCCGCCCCGTCCTTTTTGTCACTCATGTTATCCATCTTCTCGCCCAGCATTTTCTTCATCAACATCATCATGAAGTCTTTTTTCATCTCCATCTCTTTCTCCTTCTTTGCCTTTTCTTCCTTCTTTTCCATTTCATCTTTCATCCATTCCTTCATCTCCGACATCTTCTTTTCCATATTTTCCTTCATTTCTTCCATGTCATAAGGCTTGTCTTGCGAAACTGTAATGTACGTGTTTTCTTACTGCTTTTGTATATATTCAATGCTAGTAAGAAAACAAGAAATTCTCTTTCGTTGGTTGCCAGTTGGTACTTATATATTTATCATTAGAGATTATTTTTGTGCGTAAGATAGCAACCTGCGGAAGGTCGTGAGTTTCCCTGTTGCTCTGCGCCGTTTGCCTCCTACCATAATGCTGCCGCTTTCGTATAAGTGAAATATTCTTGAGCAGGGCATAAAATACCAATCAAATAAATAAATAAATAAATAAAATTATACACAGGAACTATTCAGTTTTTCGATGGCGGCCTGTATTTTGGAATGACAAGAAGTCTCCAGTGAACTTCATGCAAGTCAATACAAGATAGATAGCCTTGTAATTGACCTCTGACCCTGGTCCCAAGAACAACGGAACCAAAGCAATGTTGAGACCTCCCTGTCCGAGAACACGTGTGTTCTATGGAACATTTACTTTGTAAAGACATAGTGTAACAAAAAAAACGAAAAAAAAAACTATTGTGTTATCACCGCCATCGCACAACATGTTAGAGCTATTCACAAACAGTGACATATTACAGAACTGAACCAAATTCTAAAGTAGAACTAATCCTACTTCCTTCGTCACGTCTACGTCGAGAACTCTGTTCCAAGACACATACGAGCCATACTGTTTTGCGGGATTCCTTCAGAGATCAGCCGGTAAGGTGACTCGATCATGTACGAGCATCATGTGATTTAGAATTATGTAACAATTCGATGTGCTGTTCTTCCTAATATACTATGCCTCTCTATGCTGGGGCTACTTCGTGAAAATCACATTCGCTATCGTTCATTTTTTTGTTCCACATGCAATTCTAAAGGTACGTACAAGCCATCTTAGTTTCGTCTATATGAGTTCTCGCGAAAATGCGACTGAACAGAAAAAATGCACACCGCGTGGACAGACATGTTTCAGCTGTGTTCCTACCGTCGCCTAAACTGTTTCGGATACAGAGTCTTTTATTCTAGCTCTTCACGCCCATACTTACAATCTTTGTCTAGTTCTGGGCACATGTCTTTCATCTTCTCCATCATTTTCTTCTTCTCCTCTTCGTCTTCAGCCTTCTGTAATTTCTCCCACATGTCTTTCCACGTGGTGAACTTGGGCAAACATTGTCCCAGCATTTTTCCTGAAACGAAAAAGCACCTCAAAATTGAATTGCGTGTGCTCAGAACTATATCTGGTGAAAACTACATCTGGTGAAAACTACATCTAAGACTAGATATGATTTTATCTTGATATCAGATTTTCTTAAAAACAGAATGAAATCCATTCAGATGTTTGAATTCTAAGGTGGGCTTTACGTACATAACTGCCATGCAATAGCATCGTATTTTGTCGTCACACTGACCTTTCTACTCTTCTTTTTCACACAGGCGAAGTTGCTGAGAACATTATTTCAATAATATTTGACCCTTTCCAACGGGTACGAACTAATTGTGTTGGGGGTATTAGTGCATGGCAATTTGTTTCCTACCAATTTTGTCAGCGGTAAGTATTTTTACCTTGAGCACATTGGTGCCTTTTCATGACTTATATAAATAATACCCATTGCACAGTTCTACGTTCAGCTTCTATCCACCAAGGCGGCAACGGTGGGCGAGCGGTTGGCCTGCTAGCGCAGCGCGGTGACTTGGGAGTCCATGCTGGTATACTCTGGGAGGACCTGCCAGCAACCTGCGAACGGTCCTGCGTGGTTTTCCCCCGGTCTCTGCCCAGTTTCTTCCAACCATAACGCTGCTCACCGTTGTATAAATGAAATATTTTGAAGTATGGCGTAAAACATCCAAACAAATAAAGTAAATAAATATAGCCACCATACAAGGCCCCGCGCTTGATGGAGAATGGAAAATCTTGAGGAATACCTTATTCTTCAAACGTTTCAGCCCTGGTAAAAGCAGCCTGAACGAATCACGTAAATGATTACCTTCTTCTTTGAAATTCCTCAACAGTGTACACGCTTCGGCTTCAGTTTTGTGACCGGCCTTCATCGTGCTGATGACGGTGTATGGATCAGCTGCTAATTTGAAGTTCTGAGCTCCAACTAACATCAAGTCGTTCTCCTTCACCATTTTGGCTACGTTGAATGAGCACCTTGTTTTAGGCAACAGAAACACGTGAATAGGACTGTCAGACATCTTGTCCTTCTATACGAAACTATACTGTTAGCGTATCTACCGGATCAGTCATGTAAAGTCTTTACGCTGTCGGATCTGATTAACCCATGTCCCAAAGTGGTTAAAAAGTCCTTATTTTTATCACGTTAACTTCGGTATTTCTACACGGGTTTTAACACTACAATTGCTTCAGTGATAGAACACCCAATAATAGACGAACCATGTGATTTGGGTGGGGTTCACATATTATTATACACGTTGATATTAAGACCATTATGAACGTTATTTTACAGCGAAAACACCCGGCAGCTTGTTGCCAGGCCCTTTTACCCGTAATTTTATGAAACTTTTAGAACAGTGCATGGAGTTCGAATCCAGCTCTGGTCTCTGGACTGTGATTCCACGTGCTCACCACATTGGAGTACGACCAGTGTCCTCAGCAAACGTTACACACCACAAAAACGGGGTAATCTATAAATTGCATGTCCAAGATCGAAACTGCACCTCTTGTGTTCTGTCGATCAAACAGCAAGCGCTTCTAACCTCAGGTTTGTGGTTGCTATGAAGTTTTATCTTTAATCTTCAGTCAAGGTAAGTTACCTTTTTGCATTTTTGCTCTAAAGAGCCACACAACACTCTTTACTTGCTGTCCTTTTTTTTCCCTAACATTCGTTCTCCATTACCTGAACTGTAGCTCACAATCTGACTCGGAGTAATCCGCGGGGTTGATTTCCACTTTCTCCTTTTGTTTGAATAAGAGGAAAGCTTGCTCTTGCTCACCCCCTGTCGGCATTGCCGGCAGGTATGGTACGTCACACATTCCATTGCTGACGTCACCACCATGGATGTTGGTGACCAACCAAAGGAGCAGAGGCTTCTCGGGGCTACCGGCAGCCGGCCAATCAGTGACTTGGGACACGTAAGCCAGGGTAAACCAGTCCTCTGTGACGAAAAATGAAGGGGAGTCAATTTTACAAAGAAATGTATGAGTTGAGCCTCCCTCTCTCCGCCGCCTCCCCCGCCACCCTCACTCTGCCTGAATGCCCAGATAAGAGCCTGAGATTAATAAAGAAACTGTAAGGTACCATACATCCATGTGCATGGGAGGTGGTACACAGCTTACCTTTCCAACTCTGGTCTCCGTCCATCGTGTCATACCAGACCTAAGGGATGGTCCTGTTACTCTCTCTTCCCTCCCCCAACCCACACACTCTCCTATTCTGATCGCAAGGTACAATACATGTGTAAGGGTGATGGTACACACGACCTACCTTTCCAGCTCTCGTCTCCGTCCATTGTGTGATACCAGACCCACGGAATTGTCCGGGTTTTCCGGGCTGGTACAGGTTTTCCGGTCCCAGCCGTGATCTCCACCTTATCCTCCCTAACAGGGACGAAGAAAATAAAGAAAAACTCAGGAATAAATACATTGCTAAAGTGTCAACGAACAGAAAAACAGAAACAGATGCTGCTAAAAGTGGCCACGAAAAGAACAGGTAATAAAGACAATTCTGAAAATAGGTGAAACAGGCAAGAAAAACCAGGAATAAATACTGTGGTATTTGGGAGAGGCCACGAGTCGCGACTATGAGATACATGTAAGAAAAGAATAAAGACATTGTGAATTTCGAAGAAACAAAGGAATGAATATCTTGTGGAAGAGCAGGTAAGAGTGTGAAAGAAGTAATTCAGACATTGCTTAAAGTGGACACGACAAAGAAAAGAACAACAACAATGGAAACGATGAAGGGGCCACGACGAAGAAAAAGGAATAAAGAACCGGTTGAAAGTGGCCATTACGAACAAAAATAAAAATAAAGGCTGAGTCGAATGTGGTCAGGAAGAAAAAAACAGTAAACAAGCACACTACAATAAACATATTGCTAAATGTGTGTTTGACGAAGAAAGAAAAGGAATAAAGACACTGTTAAGAGTGGCCATGAGGAAGTGAAATGAGAATAAAGACATTGCTTGAAACCAGCAAAAGTACCGCCGCAAGTGAGGCAATCTTACGCATGTGCTAAAAACACCTAAATCACATACTTGTAGTGGAATACCCTGCCGCAGACCGGATCTAACATCTCCCCAGGGGTGATGAACTTAGCCATCACACCCAGCTTCAGCTCATCCGCCTTCTCCCCGACAAGGACGTTGGCTGGAATGCAAATTTGAAAAACAAAATCAAGATGCAGTGAATGAAGGATAATGAGATAAAACATAGACAAAGGCGACATGCCAGCTCATGTTGGCTTCCTCTCTGGCCGCACGTGGAAAGGTCTGCCAGATGGCCGTGGATTTCCCCCGGGCTCTACCCGGTCTCCTCCCACCATAATGCTGGCCGCATTATTATATTATATTTATTTATTTATTTTGATTGGTGTTTATTTCACTTACACCACGGCGCACTCAAGAATATTTCACTTATACCACGGCGGCTAGCATTATGGTGGGAGGAAACCGAGCAGAGCCCGAGGGAAACCCACGGCCATCTGCAAAACTTCTCACGTACGGCCGGAGAGGAAGCCAGCATGAGCTGAACTTGAACTCACAGTGAGCCTGATGGCTGTTGTGGCCCTGGGTGGAGGAGGAAGCCGGAGTGCCCGGAATATACCCCTGACCTTCAGCAGGTACCTGACAAACCTTACGACTTATGACGCCACAGCCACAGCCAAAAGAATGAGAGCTGAGCTCGACTTGGTAGATAATAACAGCGACTCAGCGATCTGACACCTCACTGGCAACATAATAACAATAATAATAGTCATAAATGGTGGCTAGCTAGGTAACTGGATGTCACTGATCGCCCCTGTGACAACCGTTCAACAACAAGACATTCTGACTAGTCATCCGACTACTATTGATCGAAAGTTTTGTAGTGGATTGTCTGAGAAACATTTCGGAGACTTTCTTTTTCCAATTTTGTGTCGAGGAGTTCATCTGAAACGAAAATCTATGATGAACTCAGCTGAGATGGAGACAGAGAGTATGGCCTTAACCAGGTCGTCAAACCCTGAGGTAAACATTGAGGTTGAGACACTTAAGGACTTCTAAAAAGTGAACGACATCAAGGACCTCCGCAGATGTTTTGCTAAGTTGCAACAAAGTTTTCAAGGCGAAACTCTGTCAATCTCTACTGAAGTCGCAGACGTAAACCCTCGCGTGGCCCAGTGGAAGACATGTGTAAATCCCAGCAGGAGGACATTTTGCAAATTCAGGAAGGTGATCTACCTGAAATAAAGCCATTGGTTGAGGCTGCGCAAAATGAACGACCCAAGCTTAAAATATGGGGACGGAAACGGAAACCTCATTTTTAAAGGCTTGCCTGCTAAGCCAGGTGAACTAACCAGTGTAACAAAAACTTTACTTTGTAAAGCAATGGCTGAAAAATTATCCATTACGCCTGAGTGTGTATAAAACATAACATAGCCGTTCATCATTTACCAAGGAGGCCAGAAGGGTAAAAAAAACATAATTCCTCGGTTTGTGAACCTAGATGGCCGTGAATATATCCACCAGGTAGCTAGAAATTTTACCAAAGGATATGGATTTAGTGCAGTACCTGATCTTCCACCTGTCTTAGCCCAGAGGCATTACGAACTCATAAAAAAATACACATTATACCCAAAGAAGAACAATCGACTTCAAAGTTAGCGAATCTTCGAAAGCCTCCATTTAATGTGTTGAGAAGAAAATGACATCATATTTTGATATTGAAATAGCTATGATCGAACCTTCAATAACTCTTGTGATAATCCGAATTATCTTCAAAAACTGCTTCCGATCTTGACAGAACGATATACACCTTAGCGGTGATAGGAATATCTGTGTTTTGATGTAAATGTCAACATTGTATGTAGTTAGAATCACAAATTATGAAATGCAGCGCATCTCTAACATTAACTGGTAGTTCTGTACTGAAGTATGGTTACATTACAGTCTTGTGGTACGGAATATAGAATCTCTACAGCCAAAGCCCTTGATTTCAGGTTATAGTAATATAAATTACTAATTTTGGAAACAACTGACATTTCAGCCGAAAAATGACCAAGGACCTATTTTATCAATTAAATGTCCTGTAAAATGTGCTATCTGTGTTGTTTATGTTAAAAATCACCATGAGTTCTACGAATAAAAAGGCATGAAACCATACACATTTGCAATCAGTCAGTCATGAAATAACAATATTAGCCTTTTGTTGACAATGTTTACTTCTTTCACGCAAATTGAATCCTTTTAATATAGATAATACGAAGTTGAAAACACACGAGCACTTATCCGATTAGCATGAGACATTTATTTTATTTCCCTTCTCTCTGTTTTGCTGGTAATTGTAATCTGCTTTCACGAAGGTGTCAAATTATCATGACAGTACGTTCTACCAAGTATATATGTACATACCTGCTTTGATTATGATAATTAGATTTACGACTTTCAGAGTATGTTGTGATCTTCGTACACCACCAGCAATAGCGTCTGTTCTGTGACTTTTTTCTTTCCTATTACTTTTTTCCTTTCTTCTTGATTATCTTGATTTTGATGGCAATTATATATAAAATTCTATTTTCATAACGCCAGGCAGTATTGACAACCCAACCAAAATTACTATGGTGTTTATTTGCATCGTATCAATTTTATTTCCGTGAACATACATGTGGTTATGTATAGATTTTACTCCCATTTTTTTTTCTCTGTTATTATTTTAACCATCATATAAATTCACCTGAAAATGTTTAGCGAAAGTAATGACACGGGGAGCAAAAAAGGCTATCGCCATCCGTAATATAACTTGTTTATCTGTTACACTGATCGCTAAAATGTCTCTTGATCACCTACATCTAGTTTCTGCAGTTCTGCATCTCTTTGTTATGCATCCTTTATTGCTCTTTATTAACTGCCTCTGCTGCCGCCTCGAATCAACAATCACATGAGTTAACAGATTGGAAAGAGCTGAAAATCACAGCTCCAAATATCACATAGAAGAAATTTTCAACAGCGAAATTAGTACAAATACTATCCCAAATACACAAACCCTGTCTTGTCATTCACATTAATGCTAGAAGCCGTGCGCGACATTTTTACTGAAACTGTAACCTTACCGCGTAATTTACAATTTCAATTTTCAGTTATAGAAATATGCGAATGTTGGCTAGATGATATTACAGAAAATTTTATATGATACACACAGCAACTAATGATCTGATAGTATCGCTAAATAACAGAAAATATAGAAATAAACTAAATCACACTTTAAAATTAGCAAAAAGAAAATAATTCGAAAGTAAATTTAATCTATTTAATAACGACACGAAAAATACTAGGAAAATGTTCGATAAATTAATGAATCGAAAGAATTTAATTTAAAATATACAATGATTATGTCTCAGAAGCGAAAAATATTGCTAACCACTTTAACCATGATTTTAGCACACTGGCAGCAAACCTTGAATCTAAAATCCCAATCACTAATACAAAATTTACCGACTATATATCCCCAGATTATCCAAACGAATTTCACCAAACAAGTTGCACTCCCCCGAAAAGTTAAAACTATTATCTTAAGACTGAAGAACAGCACAGCTGGTTATGATGGAACGAAGCCGTACTTAATAAGACTTGTCTCAAACCAAACTGCTGAACCATAATGTCATCTTTTTAATCTGTCATTTGAACAAGGTATAGTGCCAATTTTTTTGAAAACCGCAATCGTTACACCTATTTACAGATCCGGAATGAAAGAAACTATTGAAAATTATCGTTCAATATTAGTTTGTAAAATATTGGAAAGAATAATAGCGAACAGAATATACACATTCTTCCTGGAAAACAATATATTATTTTCCAATCAATACGGATTCTGGGAAAACCATTCTACTATGTTGGTAGCTTTGGCGCTCTATGAAAAATTAATAACTGCGAAAGGATTTGGTAAATTCAGAATAGTTACCTTCTTAGATCTATCTAAAGCCTTCGGCACAGTTAACCGTAACATATTATTATCTAAAATGAACCACTATGGATTGGCATGGCAAACAGATGGTTTAGTTCTTATTTAACTAATAGCAACCAACACGTTAGATATAAAAATAATTTGTCAGAACAGAAATGTGTCCGGAAGTTAGACAATTCCTGAGTACGACGTTAAAACGCAATCTGATGAATATGTGTACCGTGCTCAAATATTAATAAAACAAACTGGTTTTCTAAATGTAACTCATTTGCTCACCTCTCAGATCAAATTTATCCAACCAGAAGCAGCCATTTTCGAAGAAAGGAAGTGTCGACGCAGCGGCCGTAGAGTATTGGTCGGTGCCAACGAGAAAGTACCCGGCAGACGCTAGAGTCAAGGAATTGTTGGCAACGAAATTTTCGAGCCTAAAGCTACATCTGTAACAGAGACATATTTAAAAATTGAACAAAAGGAACGGCAATATGACTCAGCATTGACATCTTCGCTATGTGAACAGTTCTTTTTCGCCTCTCTCCGGGAGGACCTTTAACTGAAGTGGACTTTAAAGGTGATGCAGGTCAGTTGCAGATCAACCTTAACTAGATCATGCAATGAAATCTCGGAGCGCAAATCTTCATTTAAATATCTTGTTCCAGTCTGTGATGGACACTTTAAGAGGGATACGGTTACTCAGATTGGTCTTTATATGTCCTTTGCTCTAGCACTTCATTGATCAAATGTACTTGAACTGAACAATTTATTTATTTCATTGATGGTTTTACTTCAGACTTAAAAATATTTCACTTATACGACGGCGGCCCGCATTATGGTGGACGGAAACCCTGCAGAGTCGGGGGAAACACATGACTTTCAGCAGGTTGCTGGGGGACCTGAACTGAACTAGATTCATCCACCAAAGATGCTAGAGTCAACTTGGCGCGTACAATGGGATGATTTCTGGTAGAACAAGAATAAGTGCTCATAACGACTAAGGGCATTGACCCAAGGTAGATTATTTCAAGCTTTCCTTCAGGTTATCGCCCTTTATTGGGTGATCTCTCTCGTTCCCGTCCCAAGGCGTAACACTGGGAAAGGCATCACGCTACAAGACATCACAAACGCGAAACATTTACTGATATAGGGGACATACGACTTGATGTGAAAATTAATGACATGAGTCTTCAATCACTGAACTGAAAAACCTTTGCTAAGAGGTTAGAAAGAAAGCTGTTGCTACTATACAGGCCAAACTATCAAGCTGATTTGTGTAAGGGCTTGCACAAACCATGCTGCGTTTATTCTTTGCACTTTCCCTCCATTTTTGTTAATCAATGTCTCTTCTCTCCACCCCGTAAGTATCTCGCTCATGTTAACCCATAGCGAAACCCATAGTCTCTCTTATTGTTGGTTCCCGTTTCCCACGTCAAATTCGTGTTTCACAATATACGATAAACTCTAAAATTATTGTGTTAATGTTATGTGGATCAATCGAAGCATGCATTAAATGGAGTCAAACTATGGCCAATGTGCGTGATCACATCCTGCGAGGCATGGATGATCACATCCTGCGACACATGGGTGATCTTGGGATCAAGATTAAGAAGACCATGATGCCCAACAACAACGAGAGCGACGTAATCTTTCAAAGGAGCTGCTTGTCACAGGTAAAAAAGAAAGGAAGAAGAAAAAAACTGAAACAGAGGGCGCAGGTTATGCAAGCTTACCTGCTGGCTCCAATGCTACACTTGTTGTCCACGAAGCTGGAGATAGATGTATCCACGGGCATTGGTCCCGTCTGACTGTAGAGCATGACCAATACGATCTCGTCCTCCGACGTCACGGGCAAGAACGGCACGAATGACGACAGCGTTAAAGCTCCTGAACGGCCAATCTTAAATCAAAAAACAGACTGCTTGAGTTTAGCTTTGTTTCCCACTATATATGTCCGTGATATGACGACCGCTTCACTGAAATACCATGTGGTTGGCTTACCCATGATGCTGGGGGTGTGTAAATTGTTACTTCTTAAAACACTTACACAAATAGCTAAAATAAAAACATAACCGAGGTAAATTGAAAAGCCTCCAGATTTCACCTGTACTTTGTGACCATTTTACAGCTATCACACTGTCATCACTTCTCTGGTTTACTCTCTGTGCTGTAGTCTTTTATATTATACACCACACAAGAAGTCCCTCACAGTCCTGCCAAACATATATACTTGTAGAGCTAGGAGTATAACCCTTCCTCACCTGAATATCTGACTGTATGTAATGAACAAATGGCCTTGTTGGCGTCGCAAACTCGTTCTCTTTCTCGGGTTGTGCAGCGAGAATCAACGTGAAAAGCTGAGCTGAAAACAGAGAGAAGCAAAAAACACGCTGGCATTCTTCTACTGTTTTGCTTGTTAGTTTTGGATTAAACGTCCATTTCAATATTATTTCGGTTGGTTTCTTTCGTGGTAGGCCGGGTCCCGTGCAGATAATAGCAATTTATAGTGCTACTCACTGGAAAGCCATGTGGAAGACTTGGGACTCTCTGTGGAAGACATGGGACGTTAAGTGGAAGACTTGAGACGCTATGTGGAAAACTTGAGGTGCTATGTGGAAGATTTAAGGTGCTAAGTGGAGGACTTGATACGCTATGTGGCAGTTTTGAGACGCTATGTTGAACACTTGAGACGCTATGTGGACATATTATTTTAGTTTTGGGCATGTAGAGTGTTCTTTACGTCGAACATTTTTTATATCATGTCAGAAGAAGTTCTACTTACTGCTAGCAGGGCCTTGTATAGTCACTTGGGGAGGTACTCGCACTTCATGGGCCGACACCCGCGGGCTAGTACTCACATCTACCTGTTTTTGGGAGCCACTGAAAAGAAAACATCATCATCGTCTTTGGCGTCATCATCATCATCACCATTGTCATTACGATAATCATCGTCATCATCCTCTTTGTCATTATCGTCACTATGGTGTGTTCACCGCTCAATGTTTTAGTGCTCACAGTCTTTCGCTTTCATAAAAGAAATGCACTCACGGCATAGTGATGTAGCGGTTACAGACGAGTACTGGTATACTCACGACACAGTGATGTGGTGATTAGGGATGTGTACTGGTACCCTCTCGGCACACTGATGTAGCCATTACAGACGAGTACTGGTATACTCACGACACAGTGATGTGGTGATTAGGGATGTGTACTGGTATCCTCTCGGCACACTGATGTAGCCATTACAGACGTGTACTGATATACTCACGACATAGTTATGTAGCGGTTACAGACGTGTACTGATATACTCACGGCACGGTGATGTAGCGGTTACAAGCAGGCCCTATCTTCTCTGTTGTTGTTCGGAAATTCAAGACCACGTTGTAGGAAAACGAGGCCGATTGAGGCAGCAAAGGGTTTGTGCCATTGAACGGTACTGAAAATAGAGGGGGTATGCAATAGAGGTGGCTGTATTTCAACACCCGACCTCATTGGTTAAGGCGTAGTATTTATTTATTTATTTATTTATTTGATTGGTGTTTTACGCCGTACTCAAGTTTTTTTTTTTGACCCATACGATGGCGGCCAGCATTATGGTGGGGTTTGATTTGGTTTGATTAGATTTGAGTGGTGTTTTTCACCGTACTCAAGAATACTTCACTTATACCACGGCGGCCAGCATTATGGCGGGAGGAAAGCGGGCAGAGCCCAGGGGAAATCCACGACCATCCGCACGTTGATGGCATACCTTCCCACGAACGACTGGAGAGAGGAAGCCAGTATGAGCTGGACTTGAACTCACACCGCAAGGCTTTGTAGTTTTAATCGTTGGGTGGCATGACAGAATATGACACACACAACCCCAATATGCTCGTGCAGAATGATGGCCCCTATTGTACGTATAAGTGAAATTTCTTGAGTAGGCTACGACATAAAACACCAACCAAGTAAATGAATCATCTCCTCATCCTTCTGAACGGTAATGACAGTACACATGGTCCCGTGCAGCAGTGCCCTGAATTTTGCCGTATTTTTTTTCCTATTGCGCTTTTCACTTATTGCATCGGGTTATTTATGTTCAGATTTATGTGTTTGATGTTTTGGTTTGGGAGTTTCATATTCTGGTTCGAGGATTTTCTATGTTGGTGCACTGTGTCTTGTATGAACTGATTCACCGGTTTCACGTGGCTGTTCATGGGTATCACATGATGATTTACAGGTTTATATGTTGGTAAAGTGATTTTTTTATATGTCTCTGGTTACGACTATTTGTGATGAAGTGTGCGGTTTACGACTTCCAAATGAACGTGTACGGATTTCATATGTACTTCCCAACGTTTTCATATGTTAGTTTAAGGTTTCCAGATGCTTGTTTATAGCTTTCTTATTAGTATCTGCTAATGCAGGAATACGCGGTTTTCATGTTCTGCAAGTGAATTCATTCTGTGGTTTTACGGTTTTCGTACATGATGGAGTTTCCATACAGTGCTTCACTGTTTTCATGTCCTGCAAGTGAATTCATTCTGTGGTTTTACGGTTTTCGTACATGATGGAGTTTCCATATCGTGCCTCACTGTTTTCATGTTCTGCAAGTGAATTCATTCTGTGGTTTTACGGTTTTCGTACATGATGGAGTTTCCATACAGTGCTTCACTGTTTTCATGTCCTGCAAGTGAATTCATTCTGTGGTTTTACGGTTTTCGTACATGATGGAGTTTCCATACAGTGCTTCACTGTTTTCATGTCCTGCAAGTGAATTCATTCTGTGGTTTTACGGTTTTCGTACATGATGGAGTTTCCATACAGTGCTTCACTGTTTTCATGTCCTGCAAGTGAATTCATTCTGTGGTTTTACGGTTTTCGTACATGATGGAGTTTCCATACAGTGCTTCACTGTTTTCATGTCCTGCTTTACAGTTCTCGTAATAAAGCTGCTTAGCTATTTTCATATGTTCCTATACAGTTCTCGAATTCTTGCTGCAGTACGATTTTCGTATGCTGCTTTAAAGTTTTCACATGCATGGTGCTTTACTATGTTTACGATTTTCATATGCTGCTTGATATCCATGCGTTTCTTTACCACACCGATGGTCTGGAATCAAATAATAATGGGCCCCAGACAGCTGAAGATCGTAGGTACAATGGCTCATGAAGCTGAGCAATCCGCTATAACACACTACATAATGTCAAGGTAAACCAGCCACAGTCTTTGTCCTCATGGAATGGCCAAGTTTGATCATTGTTATCTTTCAAGCGGTGCTAATACTGAATGAAACGTCGCTTACCTCGTTGTCCTCTGGTAACACAGATGGCGATCGCCAACAGGAAAACCTGGAGAGTCGCGGCCATTTTGGATTTGTCCGCTGTGCTGAGGCTGTCACCGTCTTCGTGGATATAGGGACCAAAAAGTGGCTGGAGAGCGTGGTACGAAAACGGACGATAGCCACCACGCCCTCAGCTCATGAATATGTAACACCCTTGATTGACGTGTTCCGCCAGACCCATATTTTGACCCTGCCTTGAAAAGACTGCCGATCGGTAAAGTGCACCTAAGAGCAAATATGGTCTGTGATAGTGAAAAATCGTGCTCACCATAATAAAAGATGTTTTTCTCATTGGGCCTTTACCAAGTAGATGCCATAGTTGGACTCGAGATTGACGCCTAGGCGTACATACTCAAATTACCCTCAATGACACATCCGAAATGCAAGGCAATTCTGTGTCATGAGATATGTCACCGGTGTACCTGATCTATTTCTGGTCGTGTTTTTCTTCGCTCTTGCAAAATGGGGTTCCCTCTCATCGTGACAGCGGCCTGCCATCTGCTTTCATCTTACACACACAAAGGATTTTCTTGTGATATGCGCGGTGCGAAAGCCAACAATTATAAACTGTAAGCGAATATAAAAAGACATGTCACATCAAGGATCGCGTGGCTTTCTCTGGCAGAGGGTTATATTGGTTTCTATAGGTGTGGATAGTTATCTCTTGGCCAGCGAGGTCGCGTGCTCGAATCCAGCTCCTGTCGCGGCTGAGTTGCCGCTTTAAGTCAGGAGAATTACCAACTAGTTGGTAAGGTGTGGGCGTTTCTCCTCCTGTTAACTTGGCCACAATCAGCTGGGAAGTGACATTTTAAAAACTACGGATTAAATGAGCCTTGTGTGGGCGGACACATGCAAGATGCAACTGTTGGTCTCATCCCAAAACGGTTACATGAAGTTAAAGGCAAAAATCCAAAATAATATTCAGCACGGTCAGCTAGAGAACTGACACATTACATATTTCTATGTTGGCAATAGGCCATTTAGTTGAATTTTTTTCTCATGTCATGATTTAATTGTCAGCGCCTTTCTACTCGTCGCCGTGATGTTAAATATTAGAATGTACATTTAGCTGCCTCAACTCCACCGGCCGCCTGTTAAGTAAATTATAAAGATCTTTAGATTTTCGTAGCCCTATTCTGGAATTATGATAATTAAATAAGACCAAATCTTTTACCAGGCCACTTTGTTTTCCTTTTTAACAAATCAATGTTTTCTCTCATAAACGTTTTTCTTTCACCATCTCACCCTTTTGGGGCCCAAATTTTTTTTATCACCATGTTTACTTTAATATTGGGCTTGACGATTTTCTCAACTTGCCCCAAAAGGTATTCAACAAACAACATTACATTTACACGGTTAATGAAACTTTTGCACTCACAGTAATATTATATATTTCTGTACATGTGTAGATATATGTGCGTGGGTGTACCAACTATTATAGGGTGGTCCGTTTAATTGTTGTAGAGACAATATTAAATTAATATTTATTCGTACTGTGACAGTTTTTGAGTTGTCTTCAGTCTCTTTCTTTGCTTCATGTTGAAGAAAGGACCTTGCAGCCGATAACCAAAGCTATTTCTCATACATTATTTAAAGAATTAAACATTTAATAAACGATTAGTTAAAAGAGTGTCAGCTGTAAAGAGAACGTAAATAAAACTGACCAAAAAACCCTTGACTAGGGACATATGAACTTAAAGTAAGGAATTTCGACTGTAAAATAAATGTCCTCCACTATGAACTAAAGAGAAATGAATGTAGAGCCCCTGACGCATTAGGGCGAGATGTGAAATGCACGCGTTTCTTCTCGTCTGTAATCTGTTGTAGGCATTTCAATACGTTGTGTTGGCTGCGCACTCACCTGCACAGACCCCCTGGGAAGCCCGTCAACTTCCACGCATGATTTACGATGAATCAACAGTACACTTAGTGCATAGGGGCCTACTTTTTGTGTGAACCAAGACATTGTTATTGTAATAAATCCACAGGGAGAGAGGGAACTGGGAATGACATATGAAATTCGATTGATAAATACTTCCAGGCCTGGTGGCATATTATTTCATTGTTTGACAGTTTCCTTCAGTTCAGATTGCAATCACTGTCACTGGCTCGCATAGCTATATCGTGGCTCTTAAAGGATTCACGAAAAGGGACTGTCTGAGAATTCAAGCATTATGGTTTTAATCGAAAGAGAGAAACCTATGGCAAAAAGATTGTATACATTTTGTTTGAAGTATATGTTATACATCTGGATAACGCCTTTGTGTTATGCATGTGTAATATCCATCAGCGATCGAGCATTTTCGGAAATGACGTCACAGATGAATTTGTACCAGGAACGTGAGACCAGCTTATCTCCCGCTGTTTGGAATCTTCAGTCCACAGCGTTGTTGTCTTGATAGTTATAACCGTTGAAGTCACGTCTCTAGCCATGGGGTATTTGGGGTCGCGGTTTCGAGCCCAGGTCTTGTTGGTCCGGCTGAGGTTTTAAGCCAGTGTTTTTCTCAAATACCTTGTCAATGCCCGATGGTTTCATTCTAAGAATCCCATTTTCTTCATCTATCCGGCGGCATATAATCAAAGAAATACTTAAGGAAGGCGAGATAAACATTCAGTAAGAAAAAAATATAAATAAGTAATTCATGTATTAACTTATATGAACTCCGGAAAATATTTACAGATGCACAACTTTGAATATTTTGTCCATAGCAACTGTGATAACAGAAATCAGATTCAGGGCCTGATTGATCCAAAGTGACAGTGATATAAAAGCTCTTTCGCAATTTGAATACAGCCTCTCGGTGTCTTTCCTTCAATTTAACTATGCCGGGGAAAGAGTTTCTCAGATAGAAGTGTACAAAGTAACTGCATATAAACCGCGAAACGATATCTAATTTTCTTTCTCGCCGTGGAATGATCGCAAAGAATTATGTCATTGAGTGAACAAAGTAGACAGATAGTCGTTTCAGAAAGAGCGCCCAAAACGCAGAAAACCAAGACAATACGTCAACCATAATGAAAGAGAATTATACCATCATGTTAGCCATGACGACAGAGAATTGTACCAGCGTCAGTATCATAAAGGCGGAGATCTGTACCAGTAGGCCAGTCATAAACACAGAAACTTCTACCGGTGGGACTATCATAAAGGCGGAGATCTGTACCAGTAAGTCAGTCATGAAGAGATAAACTTCTAAGGCGGAGATCTGTACCAGTAGGCCAGTTATAAGGACAGAAACTCCTGCCGGTGGGACTATCATAAAGGCGGAGATCTGTACCAGAAAGCCAGTCATGAAGAGAGAAACTTCTACCGGTGGGACTATCATAAAGGCGGAGATCTGTACCAGTAAGTCAGTCATGAAGAGAGAAACTTCTACCGATGGGACGATCGTAAAGGCGGAGATCTGTCAGTAGGACAGTTACAAGGACAGAAACTTCTACTGGTGGGATGATCATAAAGGCGGAGATCTGTACCAGAAAGCCAGTCATGAAGAGAGAAACTTCTACCGGTGGGACCATCATAAAGGCGGAGATCTGTACCAGTAGGCCAGTCATGAAGAGAGAAACTTCTACCGGTGGGACTATCATAAAGGCGGAGATCTGTACGAGTAGGCCAGTTGTAAGGACAGAAACTCCTACCGGTGGGACTATCATAAAGGCGGAGATGTGTACCAGTAAGTCAGTCATGAAGAGATAAACTTCTACCGGTGGGACGATCGTAAAGGCGGAGATCTGTCAGTAGGACAGTTATAAGGACAGAAACTTCTACTGGTGGGACTATCATAAAGGCGGAGATGTGTACCAGTAATCGAGTCATGAAGAGAGAAACTTCTACCGGGGAGACTATCATAAAGGTGGAGATCTGAACCAGTAGGCCAGTCATAAAGACAGAAACTTGATACTAGTGGAAAGGCGGAGATCTTGTATCAGTAGGTCAAAAGAAAGACAGAAACTTGTACCGGTGGGAAAATCATAAAGGCGGAGAGTAGTATAAGGATTGGGGGTTCTGGACCACCTGGTGCTGGAAGTCGTTCCACCTCCTAGAAGGCTCCCAGCGGTTGTTCAGGTTTCGGGCACATCAAGCCATATGGTGTCTAGCTACATAGATAATTGGTGATTGTTTATGTAGACAGGCGCCAGTTCACATTAAGAGATAACTGCCATAGGCCGACCGACCCTCTGTTAGAGATCGAACAGAAACGTAACATAGTTCGACACCGAAAAGAAAAGATGGGATCGACTGAGGAGGCCCACCTCTTCTATCCCGAAGCCACCATGCGGCCCGACGTTAATCTCTATACCCGGTGGCTGGAGGTCGCGCGGGCCAACCGAGGCGACATCTTGGAGACGATTTTCGAGAATGGGATGACGCTTGAAGAACACGGTGACACCATACCCACTAGAATGCGTGAGCGCATTCAGAGAATCATATATGTGCTCCGTAGGAGAATCCACAATCGCGATGTGAGGGATGCGCTACCGGATGCAAAAAGGCACTCGCGGTCGCCGAGAATCACGGCGTCTAGTAGCCAGCCAAATTTCACACCAACCGACGCTCCAATAAGAGAAAAGTGTGGGTGTGGTATACCAATGATCATGAAAGGACAGTGCAATTGTGGATGGCCCCTCTTCGGCTCCCGAGAGCACTGTGGATAAAGCTGTCTTGGCGATTTCTACAGGATCCATCTTGCGCGCATGCTTTGAATTCCCCCATCCCAACGCCCTGTCGCAGGTGTAACATCGGGAGGCAGTCAGAGGCTCATCTATGCCGACCTTTCGGGGCCGACAGGGCTCAAAAATATATTGTTAGAGCCGAAGCCCGGGCAAGGCGTATCCATCCTTCTGTTATGACCGAGCTTCAACGTCGGTCAGCTTGGGTAAAGAAGGCCCCTGCGTTTGTAGGGTTCTAAGCCTTCAATGCCATTTTCGATTGTTCACTGCGAACCGAATTTCCATTTAGAGGAGCGTGCGCCTACCGTATGTCAGTCCATAGCCGCCATGGAGGAAATTAATTGGAAAGAAAGACAACTTGATGAGGCTACCGATGAGATCTCCAGGCTTCGCATTGCAGAAGGGTGGAGGGACCCGAAACTTGGTGCAAATTCTCTCGTATGCCCCCCGGTCGTAGGAGTTGCCGGTCGGACTCTCGTGGGAGTGGTGCCTTAATCTCTTCCAGAATACGCCGCATTTGACAGTACACGTGGAAGTGGAATACAGTTGCTTCGTTCTGTGTCGGCTATGAGATGATTTTCCTTTGACACCCCACAACCGGTCGTGGCGCACCATACGACGAGTTGGTTCTGCCACCACGCCATCGGCTGCGTGTGCCATTTCTCAACCAATATGTCACTGTTGATTTTCGGTAAGGTGTAGCGTTCAAGCACCTTTTGAAAATTCACGTCGAAAGCTACTGCGAGTAGTTCAGGTTGGGATCTCTCACCACGATATCAGTCTGCTCCTCAATCTCTTTACTCGAATAAACTGCACCGACATGGTAATTGGTTACCCTCCTGTTGAATGAAAACGCCTTATCCAACATATTTCTGAATATGTTTGTTACACTTAGTGATGTTCAACATGGACACAGTGTTCCCCTCCCAGCATGTCTGGACAAATCAAAAGGCCAGTACGAGGTCGCCCTGCTCGATAGGATCTTGTACCCACAAGCGAATATTGGCGCCAACGTTTCAGGTTGAACGATAAGTCGATAGTCGTACCAAGCGCCTTATACACCGTCGGGATCCTTAAAAAAGAGGTATTCCGACCTTTGGGTACTAAACTGCAACTGAGTGAAGCTACTGGTCATGTGCGGCTGGAACTCAAAAAGAATGATATTATGAGTCTGTTAGATCTAGCTGATATCCTGGGATTCTCAAACGCAAGAGAACCCATGGATGGAATAAATGAAGGGGACAAACTGCCCAAACTGATGCCTCACAAAGAAGTATTTGTCCACCTAGACGAGATGAGCGCGTTCAGAAACATCGCCGCAGTGTCTCCCAGTATTGCAAGCTATACTCTTCTGAGGGCAGTCGCTAAATACTATGAAGGCATAAACTCCGGAGGGGCGGAGGCATTTGCCAATTCACAGTACAAAAGACTGTCGGCTGGCCTTGTGCCGGGGCTTACTACAAAGCTACTAAACATTTACGACCAACCTATAGATGCAACATACTTAAGTGTAACTTTATACATTCGCCGACGTGAAGTACCAAGTGGGTGCTATTTGCACTGACCTAGCTTTATCGGATCTGACATTTGTCGATGGATTTGAACGCCATGGGCTTGATCGACTGATTTACGCCTTCCAACTCCGGGAGTGTTTATGTAGGAAAAAAAGGCGCCGTTGGGAAAATCCGAGGAACCACCGAAGTTAAATGAGCTCGCCGATGTCGATGGTTTTGAGCTGCAAGGGTGGATGGACACATTTACGCCTTCCAATTCCAGCAATGTGTTTATTCACGGAAGAAGGTGGAGTTGGCGGGATCCGGAGAACCACCGAAGTTTAGTGAGCTCGCCGATGTGGATGTTGAAGCTCCGAATGCGCATCAAAAACTCAGTCTGGTTCTTTCTCCTCAAGGGTCATGGAGTCTCGTTAAATCGAATGATCCCAAATGGGACATTGATCTGACTGTGACCCAGCTCACGGTGCAAACAGCAACAGGGGTGTTGTTCGAAGGATTTTTAATGGTGGCACGGCTTACCTCTCGTACACGGCCATGAAAGATCCAATTCATGTGATAAAATCATCGGAAGGAGGCCATACCATCAGAGGAGGTCCAGAGGCAGCATCTTACATCGACACCAACACACAATTTCCCATTTACAGGTTACCCCCGCATTCTATAATCATTCTGGATATTGTATTGGGTGCTAATCCAGTTTCGAAGCCCTTCCACATCCTCCCTGTCATGACGATCAAGTGGCAGGAAGAACATGTCGGTAAAAACGTAACTATCGTTGTAAAAATGCTTCCGAGATCTAATAAGGTCGAGACAACGCTAGACAATGTCCAGGCCGTTGCGGCGCAAACGGTGGAGGTAAACCGAATAAATCTAAAGCATGGCATTTGAAACGGTTAAGAATAAAAGTTAAACCCATATCAGATCTAGACTTCAGCATTATTGTGGCGTCTACATAAAGATGGCGCAACTGCATCCAGCATTAGATCCATCTGCTCCCTCCCCCTCCCCCACTGACGATCCGCACGAGTATACATTACAACATATTAGCACTCTTAAATTGTAGAGTTGGAATGTAAGAGAGACGCCAGAGCTGCTCTATACCAAAAATACCATAGGGCAGTCAACGCAATTGATGGTATTGATACCGCGCTACTGACAGCCAGCACGGGTCTGGGCGTCGCAGGTGTCTGAGTGTTCTCCACGATAATTGTGACGCCTATAGCGATAGGCACGGAAGGCGTGGCCTTAGCCAGCGGCGCCTGTCCGTCAAATATAAGAAACACAATCAAATTCGCTTACTGACTGAGAGTAAGCTTAATCCCATCAACGACAACGTTTCTACAGCGCTGACTGACGATAAGATTTCCGATACCGAGTTTCGGTTAATACTCGGTGAAGTCGAAAAATACCCAGAAATGAAACAACAGATTCGAATCGGCACAGCACATGATTCGATTTTATTAGATAAGAAAACGAAAGACGAGTTAGTGCAGCAGGGGCGGGACGAAGCTCTCGCAGCCTTCATGAAAAAGCTATCCTCCAATTGAAGTTTTCGACAGAAAGGTGGGATACCGGAGTTCCATATACTTGTGGTGTTACTCACAAGTCAGCTTTAAGATGTGTCCCTTGGGCTTATCCAATATACTCACTCTGACCGCAGTTGGGATCAAGTAGGGGTTAGCTGTATATATTATACACAAACTTTACAACGCTGTACAAGTCCAGACAAATGAAATCACCAGACTCAATGATAAAATATATGATTCAATTTGCTCTGGGTGTCCAGGCCTCAATGGCAAAATAGATGAGGCCTGACAGCCAGACTCCAACTTACTGATTAGTCGAAGTCTCCTATAATACTGATTTGTTGAAGCAAAGGCAAAACCCTTGTCACGTCTCGCCGGAGTCCGTAGGGCTTTAATTTCTTCTCTAACTATGCGCTTTGAGACTCGGGAGGCCTATTTCCACTGGGAAGTGCTTCCCATAGGCCTGTGGGAACTTTTCGCCCATGTTAGGCATGTAAGCCTTGTGCAATACCACACCCGTCGTCGGGCTGAACCAGGTTTGAACCCCCATATGTGAAAGAAACGTGACTGGCGTGTGCCGTATCGGTCTTTGGGAGGTCCCACTGCTCCACACTCCGTTGGAGTATCTTAGAGGCGAATTTATAAATATATACCTCCCAAACCCTGTTGCATATATTGGACGCAAAAAAGTACCTATCTGATGTAGAAATACGCGCTGATAAAAAATATTGCGTACCAGCAGACCAGTCATAGACTGAAACTTGTACCAGTGAGACCATCATAAAGGCGGAGGTCTGAACCAGTAGGCCAGTCACAAAGACAGAAACTTGTACCTTTGGGACTATCATAAAGGCGGGAATCTGTAACAGTAGGCCAGTCATGAAGACAGAAACTTGTACCGGTTAGACAAGCAGAGATCTGTACCAGTAGGCTAATCAGAAAGACAGAAACTTGTACTGGTGATCTCAAAGCTGGAGATCGGTACCAGTTGGTCAAAATAAATACAGCAATTTGCACCGGCGGGACTATCATACAAGTAGAGGTCTGTACCAGTAGGCTAATCATAAAGACAGAAACTTGTACCGGTGGGACTATGATAAAGGGGAAGATCTGTACCAGTAGGCCTGTCATAAGACAACAACTTGTACCGAAGGGGACTGCAGAGGACTGTACCAGTATGTCTGTCATAAAAGGAGAAGATTGTACCAGTACTCCACTCATAAAAGGCAGAGAATTGTATCAGTAGTCCAGTGATAACGACAGAGAATTATACCAATAGGTCACGCATAAAGGTAGAGGACCATACAAATAACCCAGTCATAAAAAATGCATTTTTACCGCGATTTGGATCCTCTTTTGTAGCTCGTCAGAATCTCCCATTTTTAGAAATGGTCAAATTTCAATATTGGTGAAAAAAGACAGAGATTTTTATCAGTAGATTAGTCATAAAGGCAGAGAATTGTACCAGCAGGTCAGCCATAAAGACTTATGGCATTATAAGTAAGTAAAGGCAGAGAAATTTTACAAGCGGGTAAAATTGAACGATCCCACTGTGTACATTTGTCGTGACGAGACACTTAACACAGCGTTTGTTTCGTAGGAGTGTTTGGGCATGCAACCTTTTGCCATAGCGGTTCTCTGCTGAGTTCAACTGTTTCTGGAGGTAATGCTAATTGTGGTTTATGTCGGATAAATGTTAAATGTTAAATGTCATGGGCATGCACAATAAAGAAACAATAGACGGATTCATGCCTCATTCTTACCTTCATTCCACTGAGTTATCCACTAATAACGTTTGCAATATGATTATGTACAATAGTACATTGGTGACGAGTCCCATTTTCGTATGTAAGGCCACTGTTTATTTACTGATTTATTCTGATTATTTATTATTATTGGTGTATAACGCGGTAATCAAGAATTTTTCACTTTTCTTCCACCAAAAATGGTATAGATCCGTATCTGATCACATCTGTATGTCACAAGTGGGAAACTTCATGTGTTATTTGTCAATGGTCGGTGGTTTAACCCCAATCACTCAGGCGTCCTTCGTCCATAAAACTGACCGCCATCGTGTTAGTAATAATTGTGTATAGTGTTAAACAAGAAAAAAATAATTTCCCACAGCCCAAAGTACAGGTCCGTTGCAGATGTGTTATATGTCTTTATAATTATGTGTATAGAAAATGTAATTGTTACACACATATATATATGTATATACATATATATGAAAGTCCATTAAATCACAGTTTTATGAAATACACTTCAAACATGAGCGTTGTACCTTCATTTTTGAAAGAGAAGCTAATTCCTGTTCTAATTCACCAATATTGAAATTTGACAATTTCTAAAAATGGGAGATTCTGACGGGCTGCAAAAGAGGATCCAAATCGCGATAAAAATGCATTTTTTATGTTGTCACGCTGCAGTGCTTATGTACTACCTAAGTGTTTTCTGAGCACACATACACCTTAAAGTATGACGCACTACCAGGAAAGACGTATATAGCTATGGACCCTTTTGTTAAATACGGGAAGCAGTTTTACGAATTCCTTATTGTGGCACTCTCTGCATGCATAAGATGCGCTTCTCGATAGTACTTATTTGTGTAACTATAGTGTAAATTTTTAATATTTACGTATATTTTATGAACATTTCCAAACTGTGACCTGTCATGGACATTCTGACTCTCTCAATGACTAACTTCGCTTAGTCAGTTAAAATGACAGCGTGTTCAAATTGCTTTGACCCAAAACAGGTTAATCCTCTAAAACTTGACCCTAGCGATTTTTTTGGCACCCTGTATATGCCATACAAATAGGGCCTTTGACTCATTGTGATAGCTGTACATTATTGCTCACTTCACCATTTCCATCGCTATATCTGCACGCTTGTTGAATCTATGTTGCTTCACATTACATTTATATAGCTATACATATATACACCTATACAAATATAACATAAATGAAATGCAACCTTCTAGTGGAATTGACAACCAAGGAGGCATGCGTTTAAGTGTGAGACTATATTCTTCAATGGAAGGACTGCACGATCTGTACGTGTTGGTAAAGTGAGATTTTTTTTCTCGGTTTTTTTTTTCTCTCCGTATCAATCATATTATCACATATCCTCCGTGGAATGTACGTCAGTTGCTATTAATATACATAATATTTGGAGTTGCACTGGAGTTGAGTGTTGTGGGAAGGGCTAGAGGGGCAGAGGGGTTGGGGTGAGAGAGTGATCGAAGGTTGTGTCAGTACATCCCGGCCTCATTCCGGGCTCATTAGCAAACCTCTTTGTACACATAATGTACTTTTGCCGAGTCATGATCCTGCGGAGTTACCACGTGACCTCTAAGGAACAATGGCGTCGTGATTTTGCCTGCTTGAGTAGTGTTGGATTTATAAAGGCTAGACAAAATACCTCTACCTGTACACACTACGGGTAAGTAAATACCGGGCCATTCAGCTGAGCGAGCAGTTCACTACACAACACAGGGACACCTGAATAGCGCGAGGTATTGGCTTCCACGTGGAAGTAATGCTAAGCGTTCAGCGGACGCCCGAAGATTCGCCGCATGTCATTCGGAACTACCAGTCCCCGGGGAACACGTCATAGAACCCCAGAGAGTATCTCTGCTGCCTAGATCGCGCACGATCATGCGCACAACCACATTGCACGCTTACTGTGTAACACCAGTGTACAACACATAGACATGTGTATCACAGGTCACAATTAATTGTAACAAATTTGCAACGGCACATTATATTTATTTATTTATTTTATTTGGTGTTTTACGGTGTTTTACGCCGCACTCAAGAATGTTGCGCCTATGTGATACCGGTCAACATTACGCTGTGGGTGTTAGGGACCATACTGATAATGTTTGTTAACAGTGACCTCAAACTGACTTTTCCCTGACCCTAAAGCAGAATTATAATGTCATGTTCACTTTTCCATACACAATCACACATTACAGGAGTAGGGAACTTTACTCAGAGCTGAACATAAAAAAGGTTTTTAGAGGTCATTACTGATAATGAGGGTATTTTCAGAATACAATATTTTATGGCCTTTCTTACCCACCGTAGCTTCATTTTTGCGGGAACTCAGTTTACGTTTAACATATGGCATGTTAACAGCGAAACTTAATCAGCTCCCGCTCACATTATACAAAGCAGACCACAAACAATTAAAAGTGGCGCCTTCATACTCGGGCTTTACCCATAATACAACAGCGTAAATAAGTGGCTAAAAAATAACGGGCAAGAGCTAATGCATGATAGTGTGATAGCAGCTCGAAGCGACTGGATGTCAGTGTGGCTAATAGATAACGGGAAGGATGGGAAGTTGTGGAACTAAAGCTTTCTCTTTATGTAAACAAAACTTTCTCTGGTGCGGTGTAGCAGGGTTTATCAGGCTGCCAATGTTGTGAGGAACACATAGTACCGGAATCACACTTTGTTACCGGATGTGAGCTCCATTACAGCATCACGACTATACAACACACAGCTCACAGCACACAATGAGAGTACGGGCATATAACAAGAATAACTGCGTAATGGTATTTAGTGAGTTATGTACACTCGGAACACATCGGTGCATCTACGTTACGTGATATATAGACAGTTTTTGATCCCGTGAAAACTCAGCATGTGCCATGGGAACGTTTGCTAACAGCGGCAGATGGTCGTGGGTTTCCGCCAGGCTCTGTCCCGTTTATTCCCACCATAATGCTGGCCGCCGTCATATAAGTGAAACATTCTTGAGTGCGGCGTAGAACACCAATCAAATAAATAAATAAATAAATACCTTATTTGTATTATACTAAAAGAAGAGCTGTTTGTTGTTAAGTTACAAAATTACGCAAGTTCACAGCTAAGCAAACCGTTGTGCTGATAAATTGGCTGCCACCATGCAGCCCTGGACCATTTGTTTACTTTACGAGGTAAGATTTCATACTCCACTATTTTCATTTTCTCAGGGCTGCTGGTTTATACTGTTAACTCACAGGCAGGTACCCTCTTGTGGTAAAGAATATTTAATGAAAGAGAACCTTCTGAACACAACCACAAAATATCTTCTGTTGATGTGAAGTCAATCGGTAGGAGTTCAATTCCAGACACATATAATTAGCGTTTTGTGTTAGTTTTGTTGTGTTTTTTACTTTTGGAAAAGTATCGGTTGCATTTGCCTTTCTAAGGTAGACATTGGTCTGCTTTGGAACTATATTTGTTTATTTAATTGATTAGTGTTTTACGCCGTACTCAAGAATATTTCATTTATACGACGGGGGCCAGCATTATAATGGGAGGTAAAGCCCGGTGGAAGCCCACGACCATCCGCAGGTTGCTGGCAGACCTTTCCACCTGCGGCCGGAGAGGAAGTCAGCATGAGCTGGACGAACTCACAGCAACTGCGTAGGTGAGAGGCTTCTTAGTCATTACGGTGCGCTAACCAACCGAGCCACGCAGGCCCCCATAGGAACTATAGTTTTAATTATTCATGTAAATGCTAAGATCATAACAATAATCCGCTAGCACCGTGTATGCAAAATTGGGTAGAAAAGTAGTGGTGATGTTAATATTGATTTATTAGAACCTGGACATCCAAACCGACATTCGTATACCAGCCGTCGACCAAAATGTGTGTTCGGGGTCATTAATCGCAAAACTTTTCCAAAACGTTTAACACAAACTGTCAAACAACGAAGGAAGTCTATAAGTAAAATAATTTGATTGGATTCAAAGGGACATATAAAATACTTTTTCGTTCATGATGGAAAGATGCAATGAATGTTTATAAATAAACAATTAAACAATTAAATAAATAAATATTTAAATAAACAGTTAAATAAATAATTAAATAAATAAATAACACAAGCCGCCATAGTGACAGCCATTATATGGGTGAATCCTTTCCCGAAAATAATCTCTAATATCACTGGCAACAGACGTGCTTGACAAGTGGGCTTTGAGGGTTAGGATATCATATTCTTGCATTGTACACAGTTTGAAAGCCAGCTGTCATACTTGAGACGTTTCTATCACAATATTAGTCACGCAAAATCAATCAGAGCAATATTCCTCCAGCTTCATTGCGGCTGTCACTGATCAGAATCTAAATCTGAGTGCACATCAGAAGGGAATATCATGACCAATGCTACACTGGCGAAGATGTCACAAATGCAGTCGCTGTTAATCTCTAAGTATGGTATATATATGTGTATATTTTGGAATCATGCAGTTAAAAATTTAATTAATTTGCCTGATGTGTTTTAAGTGATACATTTATTAAGAAAAACACAACACAGAAGCCACCTATTCAGAACTGAACCCAAAACCTTCCTGTCCAAACCAAAAGTTGAGCCTATGGATATTCTGGCTAACCACAGCACTGCAGACACAGCACTTGTTTAGTAATCATTTGTGTCTTAAACATGCGTGCCGGGCCGAAATTCAATCTGACATCCTTATTTTTCGGCCTCCACCCCACCCCCTTCCACCTGCCCCACCTTCGGGGCAGCACCAATCTTTACGATTAAAGCATAATAATGCTGACAGATGTCCGATAACCTGACAGGAGACGAGCAACAACGTGTACATGTAGATCGTAAACTGGCGCACGATTTTGCTGTGTAATCGTCATAGCAATTGAACGAAAATCCTGTCACAAGACTGGAAGGTGACACCATGGCATACTTAAGATTCAGAGTTAGTGGATACGACATCTTGGCTGTGTAGTCGTGACTAGGCTGAGGCTAAGCTATATCGGTCCCAACTCGTTTTAGGGATTACTGTCAGACCGTTGCCCGTTTGCATCTAGGTAAAGGGGGCTGTAGATCAAAGAGGATTGAAACAGGAGACTGCGCATGCCCAGGCAAGTTAGCGTAATGGTATATTTTAGTGATGCGATAATGAGGTCTGTCTGCTAGATATATATGTTTTGCGTAAAGCATCGAAACTTGACCGTGATAACTGGCAACTCTGCCTATCGTTCCTGTGGATGCGGGTGTCTTATTTCCTCATTTGTTAGAAAAAAAGACAAATTACAGTTTTTAAAACTCACGACTCATAATTAACATGGTGTTTTACAGAACTGATAACGTATATGGAGTTTGAGAAATCCGGCTCTTTGAAGTTAATGGCATGTATGAAAAGCAAAATTCGTAATTGAAACATTTGAATCCAACTCTTATTGGTTCGAAGCTACACACCTAAATCTAGAAAGTTTTCAGGTTTTGCCGAATGCACAAAACAACCTCTGACTTCGGTAAAGATGCAAAACCACCTTAAAGTGCTCAAAATCCGGAAATGAAAGTTGAAACTCAGACACCATATGTCTTAGGCCTGCAATAAATTTATGGCATGGCCAAAATCTTAATTTCTGTGTGGGACAAAGCTCTCTCTGAGCTCAATCTTCTTTCTCCACCTGTAAACCTAAACTCTGTTGCTATGCTGAAATGTTCTTGAGAACTGTCAATTGCAGCTTTGGACCGGGAATTTCCAGATTCCCCGTTCTCGCTGTTTGAGGGGCTTTGGAGACAATAAACGGTTGACGACGCCCAATTTGCCGTTTATACACTTGTCTTCCACTTGTTATCTGTACGTCTCTAATGGAGAAGACCTCAGTGTCTTGCCAAAAGTCGGTGGTTTTCTCCAAACACTGTGATCTCCCTCGCCCATAGAACTGACCGCCATCATGAAAGTGAAATATAAAAGGGGAGTTTCGACTTCGAACTCTTTTACCGCTAACGGTGATAAAAACCCTACTGTACCGTGTGACCTGTCAAAAATGTTAGGCAACTATCTCTCATTACATTTACTATGACATGGACGTCTTAAAAATATTTAGAAAAAAGTTATTTAGACCAGACGTACAATAGGGAAAAGTGAGGAGCTGGAAGTTTTTTATTTTAAGAAGCTCCTCAACAAAGGAGAAAAGGGTTTTTACCTCCTAACACAGCGAGACAAGTGATCGGTAAATTAAAGTGAACAACATTGCTTGACATTTTTGTCAACTGTTTTCGAACTGTTTTTACCTTCTGCGACAAAAGAGTTAAAACTCGAAACTCACGTACTCATGTGGTGTTAAATAGCAATCAGATAAATATATTTTGAGAACTTTTTGAAATGATAGGTATAATCGAATTTAGATCAATCAAAACAATTTCCTGTGGTGGGGTTGACTTCTTTCATTAGAAATAATAACGCGGCACATGATTACACATGCGCAAAAATCTGCAGATTTTTCTTTGTATTTTTTGCATCCGAATTTCACAGAAGTTTGGGATACATGCACTTAGAGTCATTAAAACGTTGAAAGCCAAGAAGTTATTCGAATCCGTAACAAACGGCAGAAAACCGCTGATAAGTGCTTTGAACTTACTACACAGGTATCAGGGATCCTTGTGAAGTGGCCTTTATTTATGTTTGAGTTGGGCATTGAAAAAAGTTCCTTTGTAATACACTAAAATGTCGGTCACAAGTTTCGCTCACAAGAGACTTAGACCACATACAGAGGTGCAAAGAAAAGGCTGCCGCTGTCAGCGGGTGTTTTCATATAGGGTATTAAACATATGGTCGCTTACCACGATATCGTTGACAATGTGGCGCTAAGCGCAGATCATTAATCCATTCAAACAGAATCCACCCCCGGCCGATTATAAGGCCTGGTAGCAATGCATCAAGATTTTGAAAGGTTGACCCTGGGCGACTAGAACACTGTGGGTTCCAGCTGATGGACTTCAGAGACGATAGGAGGTGACCACACCCTAGATTCGGTCAAGGTTTTGTGTACCTTACCGTTTTGACACGTCAATATGTCGTACTATGCATATGCACAAGATCTGTTGGTGATGAATAGTTTGCAGTGGAAAGGACTGGGTTAGACAAGGATTTTGCAATTACGATCTCAAATTTTCCAAATTAAACTGTTAAATATGTGTATCGATAACATTTGAAGATTAATTCTGTGCTGCTGTAGTACAACTTCACTGTAGTTCTAAGATAGAGCATCCAGCTTCAAATGTTTTGCTTCGTAAAGTAGTAGGACTTCAGCTCAAAATGGTTTAATTTGTATTTCTTTCTTTATTTATTTATTTGATTGGTGTTTTACGCCGTACCCAAGAAAATTTCACTTACACGACGCTAGGGGGAAACCGGACAGAGCCCGGCGGAAACCTTGCTGCAGACCTTCCCACGTATGGTAGGAGAGGAAGCCAGCATGAGTTTTGAACTCAAAGCGACCGCATTGATTGGAGGCTTTCTGGGTCATTGTACTGCGATAGCGCGCTTACCAACTGAGGCACGGAGGCCCCAGTTGAATTTGTATTTATTTGCTTGATTGGTGTTTTACGCCAGTCTCAAGAATATTTCACTTATACGTCGGCGGCCAGCATTATTGTTAGGGGAAAGCGGGCAAAGCTCGGAAGAAACCCACGACCATCCGCAGGTTGCTGGCAGACCTTCCCACGTACGGCCGGAGAGGAAGCCAGCATGAATTGGAACTCACAGCGACCGCATTGGTGGGAGGCTTCGGTCATTGTGCTGTGTTAGCGCCCTAACCGACTGTTTAACATGTAAACCAGACACAAGTGCTAGTTGTCTCAGAGAAAAACCCGGAGTGAACCAGTGAGGGCTTTAACAGCTGATATATCCTTAATCAATTTTAACAATGGTGCTTTGAAGTTTCCATTGGCAAGGCAGCGCAGAGTATTTCTTTGAAAAAAATATATGTATACTGACTTTTGAGAAGCGTTCGTTGTCGTTATCGATGCCAATACCGTTATCATGTATAACAATTTTCATTAGTCAATAGAAACCATAGAAAGAAACCGGGCACGGTGATAAATCGATGATAAGCAAACCAGACACTGGTAATGTATATACAGAGGAAACCATGAAAATAAAGTACCCGGGAAATATTGGAGGTTTAAGGGATGCCGGACTCGAATGCTCAAAAAGAATTTTTCTCCATGCACAAACAGCTTGTTCTTGAGTGAAATGATGCAGTTCTGATGATTGTGTTCATCACATGCAGACGGGATAAACTTGAACTCATCGAATTTGACCGTGGGTAAGTTGTTTACGCTCCTCTGTTGTCAATATGCAGCACCGATATACCAAGTTGGGTTCTTAATATTTTATCCCAGGTAATCCCCGTGTCTCACTAGTCCAAATTACAAAACATGCGTTGATCCCAACGACCCAAGCAAACAGATCTTTCGCGCGACATAATTCACACCTGAGGCGTATGCATGGTGATGACCGTGGTCATATCAGGCTTGTGGTCAGATAACCTGAACAAGTAACAAAAGCAGTAGATTTCTCGATAAAATGGACGAAAAAAAAAATTAAAATAAGATGCAGGAAACGTTTTTAGATTTTAATAGAAAATGATTCATATACATTCAGCCAGCTGAAACTTGATGCTTCTTTTTTTATCAAATTGCATTATTTATAAAACCTAAATTGAACTGTGTAAAACTGAAGATTACGGTTAAGTGCTTTGGTATAGACCGTAGGTAGCTAGCAAGTGACTCCCGGTGTTATATCCCCTTCATGCCTTCCATCATCCCGGCCACCATTTTCTTAACGAGGGCATTTTTCTCTGCAACAGAAGAGAAAGCTTAAGGTTTGTTTGCACAATGCGTGTAAACTGTGATTTGGGCCATGATTTCACAAACTAAGAAGATCGACAGAAATTCTGGCCGATGAAACGATCTCCTTAAATGGTGGTGTCTCGCTCCACTTTTCGACTACACCGAGCCCAAAACGAACTGGTTAATCCGCGCAGCGGATATCTTTTAAAAAATCGAGAGTTTTGTTTGAAAGTCTACATCTGAGACATTTGTGACAAAGTTACCGTTTTGTGACAAAATTAGCGTTTTGGGAACCGCCCTAGAATATAGTAATGATGAACTCAAGGCCTCACCATGTAAATTTTGTTTCACAAGCTATCGATCTTCTTACTGAGACGTTTGTCAAGTTTGTGAACTTTGAAAGTTACATGGCGAGTTCTTCATTATCATTACAACGGAACCCACATACAGCTATGAGTGTAAAATGTATTAGTAGTGCAGTATACAATATATTTCAGTGTTCTTCTTGTTAAACGTTTAAAAAGAAATTATAGAATTCTTGTATAATACGAAATGGGACCATCATGCAAAACATACAGCCAGAAATGAAATACAAACCATAAGTTTAGAGATTCGTCATGTATTTTAAGCAAGTGGTAAAGTTGGGATGTTTGTCGCTGCATATACACAGGGATATTACAAATGGCGTAATCCCGCCACAATATGGATGAAATATTGCCGAACTGGCGTTAAACAATACGCTGTCACAAGGCATAAGGTCAGGAATTGTAAAAAAAGGAGAAAAACGTAAAAAATATTAAGGATCTTGATGGCTTATCGGATGGTTCAACATGTTTCACATACATCAAGATCAAGATCCTTAATATTTTTTACGTTTTTCACCTTTTTTTTTTACAATTCCTGACCTTATGCCTTGTGACAGCGTATTGTTTAACATGTTTCACATACATCTACTGGGACATCGTCACACGAAACATAACAAAAAGAAATGTAAATAAGCATTTGTTTGCACGTATCCTATGTGGCCTAGATTAAATAAAACTGCTTCTTTTCTCCCTCTGTATCGTTAAACAATATTGCATTTGGGACAGCTAAGATACATTTACCACTGTCAGGTCACGGTCCAACCCTAAACGACCTGTGCACACACACCCACCCCCACCCCCTGCGCATAATCTCATTCCCGTGTCCTCTTCTACAGAGGTGTAACGACCCACTTTCAGGCTGAACATTTGTATGTAGCACGTTTTACACCATCTTGCCCTGGCTGTTCACATATTTACCCTGATATAATTACGACAACTCAGCTACAAACAATTCTTATCTGTGTATCTTGTTAGGTCAGTACATGGAACGTAGACGTGCTTCCATATCGCTTTAACTACTCGGCAGTTTAGATACCACCAGGGCTGCTATCTGACAATGCCAGTAAACCACACAACACTGACATTGGTGGTATATGGATCCAGCGTGTATCGAATCTCGATTATTAACTATAAATTTGGGTAATTTTGATACTGCCGTGAAAATAACCACCCTACTGTTAAAAGAGAACCAGAATTGCCATTATTTCTCTGCACTTTAACCTTGCTCACACAGATAACTATTCCCCATTTTCACTCCTCTCTCCATACATCGTGGGCAAAAGTTACACGTTGAAAATAATTACGTTTGCAATCACTACCATACTCAAAAAAGCGTGTCGCTTTTTCGCAAACTATTCTGTCATTGCCCGTGATGGCGTCAGTATATTCCCCAAAGCCCGCTAAGTATTTCCCTTAGCGTAAAAAGCTGGAATTCCTTCTATTCCCTTCAACATGACTAGCTTTAATATTTTATTGCTTTAATGATTTATGTGACATCACATTTGGCAATGAATTCACCACACTAGGGCTACGATGTAAGTGCAGGGAACCCCCATAGTCCAAGATACGAGCAAACCGTCCTTAATATGAAATTACATTTCTCGGCGGACTACTTCACCACGGTTGTAATAATACATTGATTCACAATAGCGTAAAAAGCATGAGAAATAAGAAATAAACTACAAAATGGTCAAAGCTGACACTTACCTTCATTCATGCCGTCCTTCTCTAAAATGACAAAAAAGATCAAAACAATGGCGTAACAAAATATTATCACATCATTATGTTTTCAGTGAGAACTAATAAGAATCATTTGGAATCATTACATCGTTGACCGTCGTGCTCAAGTATTATTACACGAGGTTGACCATATTCAGTTTTAAAGGAGTTTTGCTGTGGAAAGACTTGATTAGAGTTTCGTTTGATCAAGCTTAACATGAGGCACCGCTATGGAGAATGATCTGTACCAAGGGTGGCCAGCTGTTATTCTGCAGCAAGCAACCAAACAAAAAAAACTTAATATATGTATATACATTGCACACTGGCTCCAAATTAGGTTCCCTTCGTCACTCCATAACAGCATAGTTGAGCAATGCATATATTTGTATGTGGAACGTGACAGATAACCAGGCATGCTGTTATCGGAATATCAGAGACTACAGCAGTGAGAGTGAAAACATAGCAGGGACGACAGTGCGGTGGCTGGCAAATTGTCATATCTAACCAGTGAAGCCTCATGTCAACTACCTCACTTAGGGGGTTTTATTCCAAGTGTTCATGTAAATGTTTAAGAAGTAACAAATTACATCACCCAAGCGCCATGCCATAAGGAGAATTAGAATGCATTCAGTTTAGAATTCAGAATACTTGTCATAGAAGGTGTTTCATGTTGATACTTGTCATGGAAGGTGTTTCATATTGGTACTTGTCAGTGAAGGTATTTCATTTTGATACTTGTCCTGAAATTTATTTGATACTTGTCATGGAAGGTGTTTAATGTTGACACTTGTCAAGGAAGTTGTTTGATGTTGACATTTGTCATGGAAGATCTTTCATGTTAGTTCTTTCCATGGAAAGGCGTTTCACAATGATATTCATCCTGGAAGGAGTCTCATGTTGATACTTGTTATGGAAGGAGTCTCATGTTGATACTTGTTATGGAAGGCGTTTCATGTTGATACTTGTCATGGAAGTTATTTCATATCGATACTTGTCATAGGAGGTGTTTCACGTTGATACTTGTCATGGGAGGTGTTTCATGTTGATACTTGTCATGGAAGTTATTTCATGTTGATATTTGCCATGGAAGGTGTTTCATGTCGATACTTGTCATCGAAGGTATTTCATGTTTGCCACTTGTCCTGGAAGTTATTTCATGTTGATACTTGTCATGGAAGTTGTTTGATGCTGAAATTTGTCATGGAAGGCGTTTCAAGTTAGTTCTTTCCACGGAAAGGCGTTTCATATTGATATTCGTCGTGGAACGTGTTTGATGTTGGTACTTGTCATGGAAAGTGTTTGGTGTTGATACTTGTCAATGAAATTGTTTGGTGTTGATGCTTGTCATGGAAAGTGTTTCATGTTGATACTTGTCATGGAAAGTGTTTCGTGTTGATACTTGTCATGGAAAGTGTTTCATGTTGATACTTGTCATGGAAAGTGTTTCATGTTGATACTTGCTATGGGAGACGTTTCAGTTGCAACAGAAAACTAGCGCCTTGTTACTTACCTTCCTTCATATCCATGAACGACTCCTTCAGCATCTCCAGCATCTTTTTCTTCATCATCAACTCCTTCAACATCATTCCACACTTGCTGTCATGGCCCTTCTTCAGTTCTTCCTCTGAAATAACCGGTGATAATGATACACAATTAACGTGAAAGAAAACATGAACTTTACGAAAACATCATTGCAAATACCATTAAAAACTGTGTCTGAAAATACTCTCGTCTGAAAGAGGCCAAGATTCTGAAAAAATCATTCACGTGAACGAGAACATAAAAATGAACAAAGATACCATTATGACGATCACCTTTCCACATTGTGTTCACTTATGTCCAGCAATATATGAGTATTTGAGGTCATACTGGAAGTTTTGTGCACGACCACGCATCATGTGAGTTTACATGAAGTTTATTTAGACGTAGACATAAAAGGTACTGCAACTTTGACTACATACATTGTCAGTATAGTCTGCAATGTCCACCTTACTGTCCAAACATTTGATCAAATTGATTCAATGAAAAAAAAGGCAAAAAAGATATGGGCCAGAGTGTTCAATTGTCTTATGAATATGACGTTAAGCCATAATCATTCATTCACTCGTTCAATGGTGCTATGCGATGCTCGCACGGCCTTTTCCTATCAGGTTTTGTTTTCATTTTCCGAAAAAAACAAAACGCTTTTAGCATAAAGGGTACAGTAGCCGTTAGACTGAAAGTATATTGAAATCGTATGGAGACTGATTAAGCAAAGGGTTTCCTGCATTAACCAAATTTCTTTGTAAAGAAGTCTTTGTTATGTGATCACAGGCATGTAAAATGCGGCTCAGACAGATGGCATGTTTGTGTTTGTCTTACGTCTATGTACCATTAAACAGCTTCAATTGTTATCAAGCACTATTAAGACAACATGCGTTAGAAAACTATTCAAACGGATCGCATAGATTTGAGATTCCTCTCGGAGCTTCTTACTCACCTGAACACATCTTCTCCAACACCATTTTCTTCTTCATAATTTCGTGCACCATATCCAGTTTGTCTGAAAAATAATGCAGAACAAGACAGTATTATAGTCAGCGCTGTAAATGACTTGAAGACATTCATAAAAGGTGCCATCTCTTTCACTCCAAGCACAATTTTCGAAGATTGTCATGCATGTATCTAAATCCGTTAGCAAAACGCTGTAGATTAAGCTGTGTTAAATAGTATATTTTATGACACGACTCAGATTTTCCTATCATTGCTTTTTATTTCCAGGTACAGTATTTAGACACGGCTCTTCCACACAGTTAAGATTTTAAATAGTTTCTACTTAAAGTTTTCAGCCACATTTTAGATTTCGCGACCCAATTCCCTGCCTAACGGTAACCTAACGATAACCTGCGGAAAGTCCGTGGGTTCCCACCTCGTTCTGTCCGGTTTCCTTCAGACATAATGCTGGCCGCCGTCATATAAGTGAAATATTCTTGAGTACGCCGTAAACATACAATAAACCAATTAATCAATAAATAAATTTGTAATTTGTAAACAGTGAACACTAAATATCTCTTGCGAATAATAAATGATACTGTATTTATAGACAAGTACCTTTCATGGCCATGTGTTTCATGAGAAACGCCTTAAAAGCGTGGACTAGGAAAGCCATTTCTGCGAATAACAAAGCATAACACAGTTATTTAGATAATGTTGTGCACAGTGATATTATCTTAAGAAACTTGGTGTCAGGAATTTGTTCCTACGGTACTATTATTATAGCAATGTAAAAAGACTACTAATAATTATTTATTAATTGGACCGGTAATTTACGTCGTACTCAAGAATATTTCACTTATACGACGGCGGCCAGCATTATAGTGGGAGGAAACCGGGCAGAGCCCGGGGGGAAAAGCCACGACCACCCGCAGGTTGCTGGTAGACCTTCCCACGCACGGCCGGAAAGGAAGCCAGCATGAGCAGGACTTAAAAAAAGAGACTGCTACAGTTTGCAATCGACAACGTTTACAAGCATTCTAAGGAAACGAAAAACAGTCAAACCAAGGACAGGTTAAACGGCATTTTTCAGGAATGGCCCATGTCAAGTGTTAATTAGGCTGGTAAGATTTTCCTTGTTGACCTTACTTTTCTCTTTCATGTCTTGTTGGGACATCTGTCCTTCACCTTCTCCCCATTTCTTCCTCATTTCCTCCATCATTTTCCCCCACATATCTTTGTCACCACCCGCTTCTTTCTCCTTCATTATCTTCATTTTGATCTCTTCCATCATTTTTTCCCATTTATCTTTTTCTCCTTCTTTGGACATTTTATCCCAAAATTCTTTCATCATTTTCTTTTTAAACTCTTCCATCATCATCTTCATTTTGTCCTCTTCACCGTCCTTTTTCTCATCTTTCCCCCAGTTCTTCCAGCTTTCCCATTTGTCATCCCAATCCTTGTCGCCATCTTTCCCCATCATGTCGCCTCCTTTCTTCATCTTTTCCATCATTTCTTTCATCATTTTCATTTTCATCATCATGCCCATCATCATCTTCATTTTGTCCTCTTCACCGTCCTTTTTCTCATCTTTCCCCCAGTTCTTCCAGCTTTCCCATTTGGCATCCCAGTCCTTGTCGCCATCTTTCCCCATCATGTCGCCTCCTTTCTTCATTTTTTCCATCATTTCTTTCATCATTTTCATTTTCATCATCATGCCCATCATCATCTTCATTTTGTCCTCTTCACCGTCCTTTTTCTCATCTTTCCCCCAGTTCTTCCAGCTTTCCCATTTGGCATCCCAATCCTTGTCGCCATCTTTCCCCATCATGTCGCCTCCTTTCTTCATTTTTTCCATCATTTCTTTCATCATTTTCATTTTCATCATCATGTCCATCATCATCTTCATTTTGTCCTCTTCACCGTCCTTTTTCATCTTTCCCCCAATTCTTCCAGCTTTCCCATTTGGCATCCCAATCCTTGTCGCCATCTTTCCCCATCATGTCGCCTCCTTTCTTCATTTTTTCCATCATTTCTTTCATCATTTTCATTTTCATCATCATGCCCATCATCATCTTCATTTTGTCCTCTTCACCGTCCTTTTTCTCATCTTTCCCCCAATTCTTCCAGCTTTCCCATTTGGCATCCCAATCCTTGTCGCCATCTTTCCCCATCATGTCGCCTCCTTTCTTCATCTTTTCCATCATTTCTTTCATCATTTTCATTTTCATCATCATGCCCATCATCATCTTCATTTTGTCCTCTTCACCGTCCTTTTTCTCATCTTTCCCCCAGTTCTTCCAGCTTTCCCATTTGGCATCCCAATCCTTGTCGCCATCTTTCCCCATCATGTCGCCATCTTTCTTCATTTTATTCCAAAATTCTTTCATCATTTTCGTTTTAAACTCCTCTAGCATTTTCATCATTTTCTCGCCTTCTTCACCTTTCTTTTCCTCTTTTCCCCAGTTTTTCCAGCTGTCCCATTTGGAGTCCCACTCCTTTTCTCCGCCTTTCTCACCCTCTTTCATTTTACCCCAAAATTCCTTCATCATTTTCGTTTTCATCTCCTCCAACATTTTCTTCATTTTGTCTCCCTCTTCACTTTTCCCCCAATTCTTCCAACTCTCCCATTTACTCTCCCAGTTGTCTTTTTCGTCTTTCTTCTCCTCCCATTTGCTCCACATCTCTTTCATCATTTTCTCCCAAGCAGCTTTTTTATCTTCTTTGTCCTTCATCTCTCCATTACCACCCCAGCTTCTCCATTTTCCCCAATCCTCCTCCGCTTCTTTTTTAGCCTGGTACTTTTCCCAGTGCTCTTTCATAAACATCTTCGCTGCTTTCAGACATTTGCATCCTTCTTCCATGTCCATGTCGCCTTCGTCGTCCATTTTGCCTGCGCCGTCCATCATTTTCTTCTTCATCATCATCATATATTTCGTCACCACTTGAATACAATGAGGCCCCTTCATGTCTTCATCCGGCTTCATCATATCGCCTTCCTTCGCTTCTTTCATCTTTTCCATTTTGCTCATGGCTGCAAACACATCCACAAATACAAGCGATAAATATTAGAATGTAACTTTCCCAACTGAACTTCTTTCGTTACCCAGTCGATGACAAAAAACACAAATACAAACAACAAATAACAAATATATCTATTCGAAATGGTCTTACTCGAGCAAAATTCTTTTTCAGTTTTGGATAAAAACATATATTTATAAACGACAAAAAACAAATGTATCTTTTCCAAAATTCTTTTTGTAATGCAGCTGTTGACAAAAATGCATGATCTATAGATAATAACTGCATATCTTTTATCTGCCTTTTCACCCTCTACATCCTGGTGATTGATATCTTAAACATTTTTGCAATACAGGGATTCGCATCAGAGATTAGCAAGTCCAAGGTCATTTGAATAAGTTTTTTAAACAATAAATTACGGGAACAGATTATGAATTGAAGACTGACAAAATGTTTCATACCATCCATTAGGAATTTTTTTATGAACATCTCCATGTCTTCTTTTTTCATGTCATCTACAAATAGATACACCACAGATGAAACTTTGGTTTAGTTTGTTGATTATGGATGTCATCACTGGCGTGGTATATTCTAGAATATCATGACATCACTAGCCCTGTGATGACGTCACTACCAATGTAATGACGCCACTGACCGTGTGATGATATCACTAACCGCGCGATGAAATCACCAATCGTGCTACGACTTCACTGTCAGTGTGGCGATATTAATGGTCTTGCAACCTGTGGATGGTTGTGCGTTTCCCCGGGTTGAAAGTCGTGGTATAAGTGAAATATTCTTGAGTACGGCGTGAAACCCCAGTCAAATAAATAATTAAATAAATTCCCTTGTGATGAACTTTATTAAAGCAACCTGCCCAACCCCATCTAAAAATGAATAAAATAACTTAAAAACTTGATATGCCATGTGCATGGTCCAGTTATCCGTCCACTGTTCGAAAAATTCGTTTTGACCACACTAACTCCGGTATTTCGACAAGGGTTTTACCAGTGCCGTCGCTTTGGTGTTAAATCACCCGTGATAAGAGAAACACGTTATCTGTGTGGGGTTATGCATATGACTTTCGCACGATGATATTACATCCATTACCGTGAAAACATCTGGCAGGTTTTTGCCATGCCCTTTGTCCGTTATTTTAAAATAATTTTAAAATAGATTTGGAAAATTTAGCTGTGTATAATTTCTGGTGAAATAAAATATACAGATTATCTGGTTCTGTCCACTTACCTAGCATGCCAGCCTTATCGGCCTCCTTCTTATAATCCTGCATAGCTCCGCCCATATCGCCAACCTTTTTCTCCGCCCCCCATTTCTTCATCTCTTTGGAGACTAGGTAAACAGATGTTTAAGAAACATCATCGTTTCACTCTCAGTATCAATAAATAGTTTTAAAAAGTGGAGGAAGTTCCGGGAACAGGCTCTTCATTGGTAAAATTAAAGATTTCGTTTGTCCGTTGTGACTCATCAGAGTGCCATATATTCACGTTTTGCAAGAATACGCATGCAGTACTACACCAGTGTCTGTACTTAATGTGGAAATGTCCAGTGTGGCCCATAAAGTCCACCGTACAATCAAAACATCTCACTGCGTTTAATTCGGTCACAAAAAGCTAAAATCATATTTGAGTGGCCTTTCACTTTAAAGAAATATAAAACAAGACAAAGGTGAGGGTATACTTTTTGAAACCTTTTTGAAACTTTTTGAAAAATTGTTTTCAGCAATGTGTCTGAAAATGACGATTATATTCTTTTGTTCCATTAATTTTGTTATTTTGTTATGTTATTTTGGCATAATTCTTCCCAGAGCTGACCCTGGTCGCCAGCGACATGAATCAGGCTTTCTGCGTAAAACATACTCACAGTGTTCTCCAAGTTCTGGGCACATGTTCTTCATTTTTTCCATGATCATCTTCTTTTGGAATTCCACCACACATTCGTCCAGTTCCTTCTTCAAAGCTTTCCAAGCGTCGAATTTCGGCAGGCACTCTCCAAGCATGCGTCCTGAAGTCAAAACAATGTTTTTTTTTTTTTTTTTTTTTTGTTACTTTCTGTACATCCATGTCTGAAACATTTCACCGATAGATCAAAGTCATGTATCGTACATTTAGCATTCTATACACTCGCTACTTCTGTTTATTTTTGTTAAGAATCCATTGCATATCATACCAAACAGGGCTTCTTGAGTTCAACGTTGACAAGCAATGCAACGTTTAGCACTCAAGATTTATTCATTTATTTATTTACTTGGTGTTTTACGCCGTACTCAAGAATATTTCACTTATATGACGGCGGCCAGCATTACGGTGGAAGGAAACTGGACATAGCCTGGGGGAAATTTACGTCCATCCTCAGATTGCTGGTGGGCATTCCCATGCGCGATCGAAAAGGTAGCCAGCATGAGCTGGACTTGAACTCATAGCGACTGCAGGCAGTTTAAAGGAATGGATGACGTCACTGTTCTTTGGCGCGGTCAGTATGGGCCAGGAAGTCCCCCTCAGAACCATTGTCTTTGTTATTAACTAAATATATTAATTACTAATTAAGATTGGCTTAATTATATTATTATTTTAATTATTAATATAATAATACATTATTGCAATTCATTCACTGTATAAATCGTGGGAAAAACTCATGTGAATTAATCATATTTAAAGGAGATGTTCTTTCAAGATGCCAAGAGATCCTTACCTTCATGGTTGAACTTCGCCAATTCTCGGCACCCCTCATCCGGCTTCAACATTTCCGCTTTGACCCAGTGAGTCACGGAGACGGGATCGGCTTGAACCTGGAAGGGTAAAGCGCCCACCAGCTGCAAACCCTTGTCCTTTACCAGGCGTTGGATGTCCCAGTTACACCTGTAATAGTTGATTGATGGATGGAGAAGTTGGGTGATGATTCTGAAGTTATGTGTTACATTGTTACATTGTAAAATGACCTACGCCTTACGCGTCTAATGGGTGAGTAAACCCAAAACAAGCTTTTTTAATAAATATACAAATATATTTAAGTATTATACAAAAGTGTCTAAAACATGTATATAGTTTTTAGATTATATATAATCTCCAAGTGTTTAATATCTGATGGGTAAAAGTGTTTATAAGTTAAATATCGAAATTTACAGTGTATTTATTGTTGCTTTGGGAGGGCCAGGGGCTGGAGAGGGAAAAGACTGCGAGTATTGTAACTGCCCATTAGGGAACCAATTCCACAACACGTGCAGGGTCCTCTTTAACATAAACCATCAGGAATTAAGTTTTTGTCAACTTCACATAGTCTAACAACATTATCATCCAATGCTTTTACATGGGATCAAGTAATACATTGTGTCTGAATTTAAGTGGCGGATGTGATCATTGAAAATTATTGACCTCTTCCCTTTGCGTGAAACCCTTCTAATTTTTATACATATATATTTTCTTAGTTCTTTGGTCATTTGTGTTCTTTGTCATTTTTGGAAACTGGTCTTGTGATTATTGACCCTGAATTTGGTTGACGGCTGGTATAGGAATGTCGGTTTCAACGCCTAGGCTCAGTTACACCTGAGTTGTGTTCCTGAAGCTCTTTAGTGTTACAATGTTTCTTAAAAGTGAGGAGGATGCGGGATGAACGAAGGCGGGAAAGGTGAATAGCAAACCGTCCAATTTAACAACAATGCAAAAATAGCAATTCACCTGAGCACCAATATCACAAATCACATGCAGGACCAAATATTGACATGTTCTGTTCTTTACACCTTTGATCCCCGTTTTCCGGGAACACCATAACCGATACAACATGTACCAAGTGATGTCAGAAACACTAAATGTTAAAAGAAAATTTGGATTTGCAAAATGTTTCGGAAAGCTGTTTATGGACTCTGGATTTGTATTGGTGGTGCACTAACCTGAACTGCCAATGGCAGGGCGTGTCTTTGGCGTATTCGCTAGGGTCGATTTCAATGTGCTTAGATTGCTTGTAGAGAAGGAATGTGGCCTGTGCCACACCACTGGGGACCAACATGGGTAAGTAGGGCACACTGCAGTCGCCGGTGCTGATGTCAGTGTTCTTGATGTTAGACACGACCCAGTTGATAAAGGGTTCCTCTCTAGTGTTTGTCGCGGTGACAGTCTGGTCGACCAGCAACAAAGTGAACCAGTGATCTTTTTTCTCGGCTAGAAGAGGTAACCAATCACACAAAGTTATTCCCGTTGGAATTTATCATCTGTTTGAGCTAGATGTAAAATTACTTACTTCTCCCTAAGAATTACATTTTTGCATGGTTGTACATAACAGACAATCAAAATAACTTTATCTGGCTTAAAAGTAACTGACTGAAATTTGATTTATTTATTTGCCGCACTCAAAGAAAGTGTCCGGGGGCAACCCACGACCATCCAGAGGTCGCTGGCAGGCCTTCCCACTTACGGCCGGTGGGAAAACCAGCATGAATAACACATGTAACTTTCTACTTTGTCAATGCTGCAAAAATAAATTGGGGGATATTGACAGAAGGTGCTGACCTGTTTTGTTACCGGTATTATTGGATGCCTTTGGTTTGTCACCGCCCATACTGTCACCGCCCATTTTGTCGCCTCCCATTTTGTCGCCTCCCATTTTGTCACCGCCCATTCCGTCGCCCTGCGCTTCGGCCTGTTTCATCTTCGGCCAAAGGTAGACATGAGGCAAAGAGCGGACCTTTCGGGAAGGAAAAGTTTCGCTGCTGTTCCATTTTACGTGCACTTCGTCATCCCTGAACGCATTGAAAAGTAGATATGGTCTTGTATTTACTGTTAAATTATGTCAGGTAATGGTTCTAAGGAAGTTGACTTTTGCAATAGTTTTTCTTAGCCATCACAAGGGAAGAAAAATTACAAGCCAAATCAATGTGCCTAAAGTTCATTGCCCCTTCTGAGTCGAAGTTTTGTGAGCAAATTCATTCCTTATTACTCAGCCGCTGCATCATTGATAACAATTGTTCTTCTGGACACATTATTTCACACGACCATGATGATCGAAAACTCCTGGTAGATTGTTGCAAGGAATTTTGCGGAAATTCATAGTAATGTATGGTTTCAGTTAAATAAATCAATTTGCCGGGTTACATTTCACAAAATGTGTGACGCGGTTGAAGGTTTTGGACCGGTCAAAGTAAAGGTAGCATATGTGGCATTGTTTTTTCTTACATGTAATGGAAAACGCGTGCGCACAAGGGCTCTGTCACTACTTCCTTTGTCTTGAACACGGCCTTCATTCCAACCATCATGTCAGCGTCTCCAATAAGAGGGTTTTCTGAAGGACAAAACACACAAATAGATATATATCATGACATCACCCCTGACAAGTCAGGTTGCAGGTTCGCATCCAGGATTGGCCTGCACGATTATGACATTACCACAATTTTTTGCTAAGTATTGGTACATATCTGAAATGGGATTGGTTGCCTCCAGTTCTTGCAATAATGGAGCATCGTTATTAAAAAGTTTCTCTGAAATGGCGTAAAGCAGTAAATCAAACCACAGCTTTTTTCGATGGCAAAACAAGCACTGGATAACATTTAGCTTTCGCTTTGTATTACGGTGTAACGTTAATATAAATAATTACAAGATAACAACGTTACATGTACCTAAGGACAGCATAGGATACGATGCCAGATATCCTATAGTTCAACCCCTTAACTTTGATTACTCTCAATAGGCAAGAAGCAAGGCAGTGCAAGTGCAACTAAAAAAAAATATCGTAATTAAAAAATCATCAGAATTTGCCCCTACGAGAAAAGTTGTAATATACAAGACTACAGCATGGAGAGTAAACCAGAGCAGAGACGACTGTGTGATATTTGACAAATGGTTACTCGTTACCTGTGAAATCCGGCCTCTTGTCGGTTTACCTCAACTAGGGTTTTATTCTAACTGTTCATGTATAAGTTTAAGAAGTAACAACTTACACGTCCCCTGGCACCATAACTTAAGCAGAATTAGGTAAGAAAAATTGCAGTGATGTTAAATGTAATATACCAGACCTCACAGGTCTAAAATAACTCAAACTGTTGTTCTGTCACCACATTTAACATTTAACATGTAAAATCTGGCAAATAGGTATGTGCATTGTTCGTGATTTTGTGTAGACCATAATTCATAATCGGGAGAATCGGAATAGCCATACTAAAAGCAGGTCACCACGGATCTCGTACAAGTCCCACGCGCCTTTAGCAAAGCAGTCCAAAACGATGAATCCTCTGGTTGTTTGATGGAGTAGCTGACACTTTTCGGTGCATTGCGTGCTCTCAAAACACTTAGGTAGGAAAAAAGCACTTCAGCATCATAGTAGGAAATAAAGCGTTTTACTGCGATTTGGACCCATTTGTGTTGCCCATCAGAGTCTCCTAGTTTCAGTAAACCCACAGCTTGGAAGACGCTTATTTACTACTATGTGTCTTTTAAGAACACATACACTGAAATGTCTGACATACTCCTGGAGAGAACATAAGAGGCCACAGCTTTGAATCGCTTGGTTAAAGGCACAAGGAGTTTTCAGACTTCTCCATTGAAGTATCAAAATGTGACTAGAATTCCAAGACTTACTGGCAACCCTGAATCTCCACAGTTTTTGACAAGCAACCAGGGCGTTGAAAGCGGCAATGCCAGCGATGGAAAACTCGTCTTCATGCACCAGAAATCCTCCGGCGAACACCAAATCCAGAGAGTTGTTCGAGGCAAACTGGAGAGCGTCGAAGGCACATCTAGCCAACAGAAGTATGCACAGTAACGATAATATTCGACTTATTTAAATATTTATTTAAAAGATGATCTAAAAAAAATTAAGGTAAGACCCCTAAGGCAAACCCCTTAAACCAATCATTGTCAGTAATAACTTGATTGATTGATGCATTGGTGTTTTACGCGTGCTCAAAAATATTTAACTTACACAACGGTGGCCAGCATTATGGCGATAGGAAACCGGGCAGAGCCTGCGGGAGAGGAAGTCCGCCAGCTGGACTTGAAATACAGACGCTAGAACATTGTCTGCACTAAATGCTAATCCTGCTTTGAACATATTGTTTATATACCAAAACATCGAAGTTATAATTGTCACAGTATGATATTCCTGACGAACTAAGGTTTTACGTTATACTTGTAGGCCCCACATTTGTTCCAAAGGTCAAATTTCTGATTTGTTCCAAAAGACAAATTTCTGAATTGTTCAAACAGCCAGATTTTTCACTGGCTTCAACAGTCAAATTTCTAATTAGTTCCTACTGTTGAATTCCTTATTTGTTACGAAAATCAGATTTTTAGTTATAATTTTGGATTTGCTTCAGCCTTCAAATTTCAAAACGATGGTCTTTGATTGGTCACACTTTCTACTTGCGCTGGGGGGATAGTTCACTTCAGCGCACACACTGAGGATTTTGTCTCTCGTGCCAAAAATTCCAAACAGGACAGATATTTTTTCCAAGACCTGAAAAGGTGAAAAACTCGACAAAATTGCGCGTACATATGAGCAAAGTGCTGAGCAAATGGACAGTTGAGACGTTTTGCTCAGCTGATAGGTCGTGTCTGCGCCGGGCTTACTGTAAAATTTGTTACTCATTGCAAAAGTGTTATTCTACTGTAAAAACTGCGGATTTAACACTTCATCAAAATGGAAACATTTTTGTAGATCTGTCTGTCAAAATTATTCTTAACATACACACATACACATATGTGTTTAAGAAAATTGTTCTGAAACATTTTCCTTAAATATGCAAATGGTTTTGTAGAATTTATTTTAAACATCCAGATACCTTAAGCCCAATCCACACTCTGTGTTGACATAATCGCTGATGTTCGGGTCGGTCAGCTCCGCCTGTTGGCGATACAGAAGAACCATGATGGCACTTTTGCCGTCCTCGGGTATCACAGGGTAATGTGGTGCAACAACAACGCCCGTGTTGACATCAGCGCCACGGATGTTCATTCTGAATTCCTGGACGAATGGCCTCTCTCTGCTGCCAAACCTGGGGATTATAATGGACTGATCCACCACCAGGTATGTGTAGAGCTGTGCTGAAAACAAGACACGAAAAGAATATAACACTTTGGGGAAACTGAATGGCAGATGCAGGTTGTACCTGTGGAAGAGAAGAGAATACTACCCAAAGAAAAGCAATAATTGACCAATGAGTTTAACGTTTTTTTGATTTTTCAAATGAGACGATGAAATGGCTCCCCGAAACCACATCATCGCTCATTATATCTGTTAGCGGGTGCTCCCAGCTATATATTTATTCATTTGATTAGTAATTTATACCGTACTCAAGAATATTTTTATTTATACGACGACGGTCGACATTATGGTGGGAGAAAACGGGGCATAGCCCGGGGTAAACCCACGGCCATCGGTAAGCTGTTGGCAGATCTTTCCATTTGCGACCGCAGAGCAAGCCAGCATGAGCTGGACAGTTCCCATTGACGTCGCATGATAGGTATAGTCTGACTCCTTCAGAATGACATGGACAGCTCATGGACGACTTAATCCGGGACCGTGATTGGTTTCATATTGTCTCCAGTATCAGGATTTAAGTAAGGCAAGGCACTTAATAAAGTAACAGAACTGTCAAATATAAAGAGAGCAACCGCTGTGCTTCCACCTTGACAATTAAGCTCGGACGCGACACTTAAGTCTTACAAAACAACCCTCCAAGCACTATAAATTGAAGATATAATTAATATGGAAGCTGGTTTTCAGATTGCCATGCTTCATTCAATTTTTTACTATTGTTATTTTCAATTATATGTAAACATGTCGATACGAAAGAAATCATACTTGAAAAGACAACTGGACAAATACAATAATGATACCGGGAATAAAGCCTCAAAGGGTAGTGCATGGAAATTATCGGTGTATATAAAATTCCGAATGTTACAAACCAGCTCAAACCACTCCTGGATTGGAATAAACAATCCCTGAGATCTAGTTTAGGGAACTGTTCTCACACATGAACTCACTTGGATCAATGCCTGTTATCTGAACCTGTGGTGCCGTGCGCACTTGTGCCGCATTCCGCTCGACATCAGGGGCGGGTAAGTCAATCACGGTGTTACTTCCTCTGTAAAATTACAACACCATCATAAATCTGAGTACACGTCATTTCTTTCTTTCTACATTGCAATGAACCAAGGAATTAATTATTCTGGACTTGCGGATGGTCGAGGGTTTCCCCCCGTGCTCTGTCCGATTTTCATCCATCATAATGCTTAGCGCCGTCGTATAAATGAAATAGTGTCGAATGCGGTGTAACAGTTCAAGCAAGCCAAATAAATAAAGAATTATTCCGGCTTAAGGCTCCTCCAGTTTTAAATGGTTACGAGAGCATGTTTAAACCAAGAGACAGTGAATGGTTCTCAAAGCCATAATGATGACATCTAAAATAAGGCGAAAATATACAGACGTATCTACAAAAACCAACTATAATGCCTCCATCAGTTGAAGTTCGAAAACCACATCAATCTTTTAAATATATAATATGGAATTATGTATATAGATATATAATCTAGAAATACAGGAACATATAAATGTATGACAATCAGATTTTCTTATACAACTCAGTGGTGTTTAAATATTGGGATGACAGCATCGTCATTGATGCTGCGCGTCGAATAATTCAACTACAAAATCGACTGTATCGAATGTCTTCCCGTACATGGATAAGTAAACCCAGATATGTTTGATGATGTGATTGTCATCACATCCAACACATTCAGCAATGCTCCCAGTTATATGATTGGTGTTTTAGATGATACATGTATTTATATGATTGGTGTTTTAGATGATACATGTATTTATATGATTGGTGTTTTAGATGATACATGTATTTATATGATTGGTGTTTTAGATGATACATGTATTTATATGATTGGTGTTTTAGACGATACATGTATTTCACTTGCTGGAGGCATCTCGTCGGACAATGTGTCTGACATAGGGCAGAGAAATGGTTTCCAACCCGTCACCCAGCGCTTAACACGAACGGCTCAACAGCTAGGTGTGTAGAACAAACTGAACATTGAAGGCCAAGGCTATAATAATGTCTTTTGTGCATGGGTCAAGTTGAAGCGTCTGAAAGTGATTGACGTCGGACATAAAAGAGAGAGACATATGCATTTCATCCCATGCTCCTTGATCATAGCGCATGCACTGCCCCTGACCTTTGATATTTCGAGCCGGTGCGATAGACATGGGTTTGTAGTGACTTTGTCTCCCCACTGACGCCCGAATGAGTGGAAATCATATCATCATTCCTCAACACAAACGCCATAAGCGTCCGTTAGAATCGAATATACTTTTAGACGAAAACGATGTATATATGCATCCAGCATTCACACAAAATCGATACGTCCTATGTAGTTTCCTCTTTTTCTCAAATCACTTCTGCCTCAACACTGACTTTGGTATTAAAGATTTCTGAACAAACACAGCGGTCTCGGCACTGTCTGAATGCCAAAGGAACTGCGTCGAGATTACTTGTTATATCCACTGAATTATCAAATATATTTATTTAATTAATTATTTGGTTGCTTTTTTTTGTTTCTGTTTTTTGTCTTTACATTTGTACATAGCAACGATTAACAAACATACATAGAAAATTCCAAGATTTTCATGAAGGTAAAGCGAGCTAATTGGTCAGCGCATGCGCAATGGTGATTGAATTGATTCCTACACGACTTACTTGACATCGATATGGTGTCCACATACAGGCCCCACCTTGTCCACCGCGTTCCTGTACGTCAGCTTCACCTTTATGTTTGTGGTAAAACCCTCGGGCACCAACGGGTTCGTGCTGTTAGGTTTCTGACCCACCACTGAAACACAGAATGTAACAGTTAGATGAGGAGTTGAGGAGTGTAGAGATAACAGGTTGTTAGTCGGGCGGTGGGAATGATGTGCATTCAACAACTCGTTTGTGATTTACATTAATTATTTATTTAATTGAGGTTTTACGCCGTATAACCATCTCGGCCACCGAGGCCCCGTTTTGTTTGGGTGTTTCATAGTTGGCTGGTGCAGTTGTACGACGATATATATTGAGCCTTCAGACCAAGTAAGGCTATCCCACCATCCCACAATATGCAATGGCTATGAGAAGGGGAAAAGCAAATGTGACATACAGATCCATTTAGATACATGCAACAGAAACTCCCTGGGGCCCGTATTACAAAACTGAGGTAAGGCTGCGACCAGGTGTAAGCCCGCCGGATGTGTGTCGCAGGAAAGACTGACCGTCTTACAAAGCCTGAGTGGCTGCGACTTGATGTAAAGTTTGGTGCAAATTTATACCTACTCTCGGGCAGACATGAATTCCGTAAGTATACTAATATGGCGCCGCACTTTATGCAGTGCGACAACTTTAGTAAGACGCTACTAGGGGATGACGGAAGCCGCTACTAAAGCGGACGTAAACGTCTACGCCTGACGTAAGCTACTCCAGCTTTGTAAGACGGGCCCCTGAATTTATGGATCTTTGACCACAAGGCTTCTTGTCACAACATGTAAAGCGAAAACTATTGTTGTATATTATTAAAATTGTGTTACTATTTAAAGGTATGACAGAGTTTAAGAGAACGGTTTAATTCCTCACACGAAAAGAAAACTTTCCATGAGTGATGTATATGTGAGCATTTTGGTATACGAGCTTTCTTTTTGCTTAAGAGGCGTTCCACACGTTATGCATGGAAAACCAAGAGGTAATTAGAAGGTCAGTAATTAAGGCCCGTACTTGCGGTGGAAACCATCATATTTGACTAAAGTAATTAGGCGAGCTGAATGCGGGGAATCTTGCACACAGTACATTCTTGTTTCGGCGTGGCGAACTGTCAGTGGCTACGGGCACAACTTGGATATCTTGCCGGGGTCACTTTGAAGGTGAGCTGGGTATGGAATCGCACACGTGCGGCCGTCTCTAATTGCTTTAGATGTCCAGGGCGGGTATGAGGATTGCATAGGAGGGGCTCGGATATGAACGAATCAGCCTTCTTCTCACCATAAAGCTGGCCATCGTCGTATAAGTGAAATATTGTTGAGTACGGCGAAGAACACCAATCAAATAAATAAACCACACAGTGTCCCTCAGAAAGAGTGTAAAAAGATTGCCTCTCTGACACAGAATACTAAACAAATGCATATCTCTGTAAACATAAGACCATGCATCGGAGCTCAGTAAACAGATCTGTAAAATCCGCTTATAACTGGCAGAATGACTGATATTACACAACGGTATGCTCTGGTCTTTGTTTCATGAGGCGTACTTAGTGCTAAGAAGCCTGTAGTTAAGCGCACTTCATATCTCAATAACCGGATAACACACGTTGTTCATGGCAGATAAGGGAATACTTAGCTAAATGCGCTTCATGAAACCGGGGCCTGATCAACACGTAGTGCTTCGGAGAAATGGTGACTTTTCCGGTGTAATGTCGGGTTCAAACTGAATTGACTATTGTTCTTTTGTTATTTAATTATTTTGTTTAAAACCCTCTCTCTTAGTTTCTAAAGCTGAAAAGGAGGCTGTACATATTTGTGAGGACCTCACTAACAAAGCCTTTCGCCCCCTTGACCTATGCGAACTACCTGGCTGTACACAGTTCTCACTAGGGTCATTCACAAACAGTTGCTGAGTCTTGCTGAGTAATGCGCATGCGGGCGGAAGCCACAAACGCCCTCTATGCTAACATTTGGAATGACTTACCGCTGCCCGGTTTTCATCTGACTTTAGCCGGTGATCCGAGTTGTGAATAGTTTATCGCACTCGTCAAGAGGTCAGTCTAAAGCATCCTCAACAAATCGGACTTCTGTGTTTGGCTACTGACAAATGCGACAAACTGTCATGAGCAATTCAAGATGGAATCTCTCTTCATTAGTAATCAAGCCACAGAACCAATTCAAGATTAACACCGTCAATCTAATTGCGGGAAAGATTTCACAGTGACCCGCAAAGTCGGCTAATAGGATACCGGGTTCAAATCCAGTTCAAAGCATTTTGTTTCACGGACGTCTGTCCGCTGGCTTGTTGATGATTCTTTCAGCTAGGTTGAGATACAATACGTGATGGTTAATAGTGTCACACGAAATATTTGATAAAAGTTACATCGTGTCTCCCACGCTTTCGCCTATTGCAAGTTTGTCCGCTATAAGTTTGAGTGTGTTCGCTGCTTAAAGGATATGTTTAGTTGTTTCACGTTGTCCTTATTTGTCTGGGTTATCTAGATGTAGCGTGTTGTCTCTACATATGGGTTATTTAGTTATTGCAAGTTGTACCTATTTATATGGGTTGTTTACTTGTCGCATGTTGTTCCCATGTACAACATACCTTGGGCTGTAATACCTTTAATGTGGAGAATCATAAGAATTCACTCATGGAACACTTTATAGATATTATTTTGAATGCTCATTTTGCTTCAAATCAACGGCAGCAGTATAATTTCTTGTGGCCGAGGGGGGTTAGCGCGCTAGTGCAGCGTAATGGCCCATGCGCCTCTCACCAATGCCATCGCTGTTCTTCTTCTCCGGCCGAACGTGGAAAGGTTCGCCAGCAACCTGCGAATGGTCGTGGGTTTCCTCCTGGCTCTGTCCGGTTTCCTCCCACCATAATGCGGGCCGCCGTCGTATGAGTGAAATATCCTTAAGTAATTCGTACAACACCAATCAAATAAATAAATATAAAGAAATCTCATGTGGCAAGGAAAGTTATCGATTACACCTGTTTACTGTGCTTTACTGCACCATAACGGCCACGGCATTAGTAAAGATGCAGGTTGCTCGAACCAGCACAGTTTTGCATTTGGGCAATGATTTTATGTGACACAGATATCAATGCAAAAATAACTGACTGCCCCTATGATAAGACTTAATTTAAATTCTGTGTATCACGAAAACGACTGACATGTAAACAGTAAAATGAGGCTAAATGTTCGTTACACTTGGTTGGGGAATCAAGTGTCTAGTTGCCCGCCTTTATGTATGATGTTATAGCCAGTGTCGCTCTGCAGACCGGTACGCTAACAAAGATCGCCTTAAATACCATATGGTGCTAGAGTGTTCATGGCTGTGTCATCACTTTGACTAAAAAGCACCGTAAGTTATAGTAAGTAAATGCTTTATGCCTAAGCCACGAAATGCAAAAAAAAAAAAAAAAAATAATAATAGTTTTGACAAAAACTTACAGATTCCCTTACAGGGAAACAGTTATTGTCAGAAATTATGATATTCATTTACAACTATTGAAGGGGGGGGGGGGGAGCCTCCCACCAGAAGCCTCCCACCAGTGCGGTCGCTGTAAGTTCCAGTTCAGCTCATGCTGGCTGTCTCTCCGGCCCTACGTGGGAAAGTCTGCCAGCATCCTGGAAATGGTCGTAGGTTTCCACCGGGCTTGGCCCGGTTTCCTCCCACCATAATGCTAGCTGCCATCGTATGAATGAAATATTCTTGAGTATAGCGTAAAACATCAATCAAATAAATAAATAAATAAATAAATAAATAAATAAACTGTTGAAGTGTAATATGCGTGCGGTATTGAATGAAAACAAGGTCAAATGCTGAGTATTGCAGCAAACAACGAACAAAAACGAATGGAGGCAATTTGTTAATTTGCTTTCTGAAAATATAATGCCGGCGAAAGCTCCACTCTTGTACACTCCGATGTACAAGATATTAATAATTTTGCATTCAACAAGCACAAAAGTTATTGACTTTGCACTGAATGTGTTTCCTTTTCACAAAATGTGAATGTGGCTTTTCACAAATTATGAAACATAGATAGATACTTAAATGTCCATGCGCAGATTTTACTCCGGGTTGGTTGAAGGAAGGTCGGTGTAAATCTGATAGCTCTACATAAACCCTAAACAAGATTCGAACCCGTGACCACAGCATCATAGTGATTGAGGGCCACAATAAATAGTGACTCTTAACTTCAAATCCTTTTAACGACATAGTTTTGCCCCAAGAAAATACCGAGATTTCTGCCTAGTTTCATCAACCTGTCGATCTTACCCAATTAAAATGCAAACCATTACGCGTGCTACACGACTAGGCTAATCGATATCAGATCACGGTTTTTTGTCACACATTATCTGTTGATTAAATAGAAAAACATATCAAACAATTATCCCCCATGAGCTCCCTGAAATTTCCCGTGCTAGTTCATTATCATTCTTTTAAGATCGAGCGTTTTAGAGGCGCCACATACCTGTTGGTAAGAGGAGAAATAGTCGCCAAGCGGCGATCGCCAGCATCTTCGACCGTACGCCCATGATCTCAACGCACGATGATCCACGACAACGCGCTCCCTCATGCCTGTCACACCGACCTTTTTACGGCACGACTCTATGCATGCATATGCATAAGACACGCCCACTAGGCCGCGCCCATCCAACCCAGTACCGACGCTTCCAACGATGCAAACAAGCTAGCGATCTTTTCTGATGCATTTCTTTTCTTTTTCTTTTCTTATTTTTTTTTTTAAGCTGAAAAGACATCCACTTCATTAACTTCATTCCGCAAAAAATATTTCAAGTGAATCTGGGAATATATTTACTTCAAGATAATACCTTCTTTGTGCAAAGAAGTTGACCGCTATTTTTTTTTCTTCTTTTTTTTTTTGGCACTCTGAGGCCGCAGTGGGTATACACGAGATCTGTGCAAACCGGGACATGGTCTAAAAATAGACCATCGACATATACTTTCTCGTGGTACTCATTTCCAGTCTTTTATAAATGCCGCATGCAAAGGTTTACTTCAATGAAAAAACCACTATAGACACCAACTTACGTGCGCGATAGTGCAAAAGAAGTGAAGTGCCCGATAAGCGAATGGTGTGAAAATTTTTAAAATGTTCCAGCATATCTATCCAAATGCGCTATTTAATGTGTTTTATAGCACGAAATTGTAAATATGAAAGAGGCATAAAATTGTGCAGAACTAATTCTGACGTACATGGTGAAACAGTTTAAGGTTTCGTAAGCTTCCATTGAAAGATTCTCTATAAATTGATTTCATAAACCGAGCTGCAGACTTTGAAGTGTTCCCTTTTTTTTGTAGATAAAAGTGCCGTGGGACAGAAATTGTAGGTCGGACAAAAACTGATCTATCGGAAAAGTGCGAACAAAAACCGATTGATGTTAACACGATATAAAAAAATATGGAGATTATTGTATCCTTTGAAAACGTTTTTTACATTTCGGGACTGCTGCTTAGTTATTTGACTGGTGTTTTACACCGGTCTCAAACACCAGTTTAAAAACTTTCAAGAAAGGTATGCTGAGATTCTGCAGAGGGAAAATTAGGACAATTGGTACGGAGAATATAGACGCAAGTATGACGTGGAGATTCATTAAGTGCAGCGATTCACGCAGAATCCGCGGTGTTTACTAAACGAATTTTCAGGTCATTTGAATAACAGACCTACAGAAACCCAATCCATGTCACATAGAAGTACTTCACTATATACAACCGTATGTATTAATGCATGCTTATACTGAAGGTCTTTGAATATAAAAGATCAAGTCGATTAATCACCTGAACGTGTACAAACAAGAATGTAGGGCAAAATGTGTGTACAAAGGGGCGGCCCTTCATGATTTGATTGACATCCGGACGATGGGAAATCGCAGATTTGGTTGACGCACACATTTGCTTCCCTTGGCAACCGCTCCCTCTGCATACCAGAACATCTGGGGTTGCATAGCTGTGTTTGTGATGTCCTTGAAGCTACTGATTCAAACGATTCGCGAATAAATTACTCCATTTTAACAACAACTGACTATTAGCTGGCTGAGGCTAAAAATAACTTCAGTGTGGAGTGTGAAATCGAGACGATTTTCTATAAGCTTGGTAGTGTGTTGGGACGCGAGGAGATGGTGACTGCGCTGTAAAAATAGTCCAAGTTTGTTTAAATATATATATTTACTGTCATTTGCACTCACCTTTGTGATGTTTTTTGTTGAGTGCCTTTCTGTCATTGTCTAAATATATGTTCTGTTATTGTCCAATAAGCTGTACGCTTACGGATAGAAATAAACAATAAACAATAAGCACTCATTGCATTTTTGCACACTCTATAAGAGAGCTCAAACTACGCAGGGCAACTGGAAATAGATTTTTAATACTTTTACCCATATATAAGTTTGTTTTGTCAAATGTATTGCTTAGATTTAAGAAACGTTTCATACATGCAACTACTGCATGCAGCGAGTAATAAAAGAAGCATAGCAACCTTTCGAGCAAAATCTGACCGTGACGTGATGTGCTCAGCAATGTATCAGGCTTTTTGCAAAGTGTTGGTTGTCATGTTGTTAAGAGCGTCCACCTCGTAAACCGGAGGGCTGAGTTCAGATTACGGCCATTATATGTACCGCAACCAAAAACAACCTGAAGTAGGGAGTTGAACACAAATCAGACAAATAAACGCAATAAAATTCATTTCACTTAAACTCTGCTTGCATTCGACTAATGTGTTCACCAATTTTCTTGTAAATTTATTTATTTATTTATTTGATTGGTGTTTTGCACTGTACTCAAGAAAATTTCGCTTATACGACGGCGGCCAGCATCATGGTGGGTGGAAACCGGGCAGAGTCCGGAGGAAACCCACGACCATCCGCAGGTTGATGGCAGACATTCCCACGTACGGCCGGACAGGAAGCCAGCATGAGCTGGTCTTGAACTCACAGCGACCGCGTTGATGAGAGGCTTCTGGTCATTGTGCTGCGATAGCGCGCTATCGACTGAGCACACAGAGGCCCCCTAATTTTCTTGTAAAAGAATTAAAGGTGTGAAAATTTCATTAAAACATGCATCTGAAAATACCTTCGCCGTTTTTAAAGGTTCTTTTCAACAAATTAAATTCAGTCCGTTGTTTTGACTCCATAGTGGGTCCCACGTGCAACTGCTGAGGGAGCCAGAGTGACCTGGGCTTGAAATTACGGCGATCATATTGGTTAGAGACACCTGGGGCATTACCCTGCACCAGCTCGCTAACATAACATAACATCATTGCTTTTGTTGTCTTGATAAGAAATCCCGATTTTCGATGTTCTTTGCAATAACAATATAATATATTTACTTTATTAATTTTACCTGTTTGTATACAGACTTTTTATACAATAGATCCCGACATTCTAACATATAGCCTACTATTCTTTATGTGACGATGTTTCGAGGATATACGGGTAGATATTTGGCTAAGGTCTATAATATTTTGATAAAAATTGATTTCTTTATTTATTTGATTGGTGTTTTACGCCGTACGCAAGAATATTTCACTTATACGACGGCGACCAGCATTATGTTGGGAGGAAACTGGGCAGAGCCCGGAGGAAACCCACAACCATCCGCAGGTTGATGGCAGGCCTTCCAACGTTAGCGACCGAAGCCAAATATCTGCCCGCATATCCCAGGAAAACATAAAACATGTGAATATTTTGGCCAGAATCTTTTCATTAGTGTGAGACGCAGAAAGCTTTTTTTGCCAACGTTTGACATTATCAATGCAGACGACAAAAAGTTGTTTTTTGCCTGCGCAAAGATTATTTTAGGGCAGCTTTAGATCCGTCGGTAGGTGAAGGTTTTGACGTCATATGTGTGTCTTTTAACACATGCAGGGTATTCCTAAGGAAAAGCATACGTACCAAGCGACAATGACGTTTTACTGAATGTCGCGCTGCCTCTTGCAAATGTACACTTACTTCATATGTGCCATGATGCTTTGCTAGACACAACATAATACAACTATCACCATGCAGTATTTACTTGCAATCTCACGCTTGGCGAAAAACATAAAAATAGCGAGTTGTAAACTTGATCTCAGTGGGAATTGAACCCATGTCATCCGATTCCATGGCTAACCTCCCTATGTAATCTCTCGGCAACCACTGATTTCATCATATAACAGGGTAAGGAATATGCAGATAATAAAATTGCTTTGCCTCTCTAAAGGTCTAATCGCATTAAAATTCGAAACATCTACGACTTAGCTGTTCATTGACCTACTTATAACCAGAGACTGGAACAGGAAATTTGGGTGCATATAGTTTATGCCATAAGACCAGCAACAAGAGCAGATAAATTCCAGTGCTAATTCTATTACCGTAAAATGTGTTTTGCTATTTGTACTTCTTTTTTTTCCGTCCGTTGACAACTAAATTGGTGCTGAGTTGCAATTTCAAGGCAGAATGAACAAGCCTTTGTTGCCATTTCGGAGAAGTAAGTACTGCGAAATTCTTAAATGTTACGTGAGCGTGCCCTTTATAGAAACAAAAAAAAAAAAACAAGAAAAAAACCCCATTTACATGTGCTTAATTCCACCACGTTCTACACTGATCTGGTTTGTGCACCGATATATACCAACATGGAACACCAGTCTGACTGGCAGAAACCAGGCTGCAACTATATCGCTGTTTGCATTCAAGGGAAGTGTTCCGCCTATTGAATACGAGGCACGACTCTGGCATTCATTTGTATGGTTACTTTGAGTCACCTGCATGACTGCCCTATATAGACTTCAGTGCCATATATATATTTAGAGAGAGAGAGAGTGCCACGGCGTTGGAAGTGTCGGCCACAGTGCCGTATGCTTAAATGACAAGGCAGAAATTAAATATCTATATACGCGTAATTTCAAGCTGTACTACAAGCGTGCTAACAGTGCTCATGACTCATTATGTCTCCTGAAATGAACACACGTCGTGAGTTGGCGTGGCTATTTTCAACTGCTCGTGTATACTTACTGGTGGTTTATTTCTGTTCTCTGCGAGGATCTTCCAATTTTTGTACACAAACCATTGTACGCATCGACCTTTCCTTTATAGCTCATTGTGGAATGTCACGATGAAAAGTGGTAAGAAATGCTGTTTGCTGAAACTAACTGCTATCACCTTTGGCCAAACATTTATTTAAGCGAATCATTTCCCGACAGAGAATGCAGAACTTAACATTCTGCATATATAGCGTATTATAATTCGATGACTTTGATTTGTGTTTAGGTTTTGTATTAGTACAATTTATTTACTACATTGACCCTGGACCAGTTTTGAATGGATCTAGATTCATAGATTAGTTTACCTCATTTTTGTTGTTACTAAAGTTTCCTCTTGGTACTATATCCGGTATAAAGAATGTAAAAAGAAGTTACCAAAACTTTATGACTGACAAAGCCTTGTGTGCACTGATTTGCGTGAGTGAAAGCGCGTACAGACTGTGCAAGTGAAACAGTGTATAGACTGTGCAAATGAAGGAGTGTATAGAGTGTGCAAGTGAAAGTGCATACCGAATGTCCAAGTGAAAGTGTGTACAGAGTGTGCAAGTCAAAGTGCATACGGACTCCCCAAGTGAAAGTGCATATTTACTGTGGAAGAGAAAAGATTCACTGACTTTGTTCAAGTCAAACTAAGGACAAGCAAAAATGCTAGCAAATCCAAGTAGTTCAGTGGCTCAGAAGTTGCTAAATTGTCCAATAGTAAATTAAGTGTAAAAAAATGCATCCACATTCTCCGACAAATTTGGGCATACTGCTTTGAAGGAAAAGACTTAAATCCCTGAAGTAATATGAAGTGCCTCAATAACCATCCATAAAGACCATACAATAACAACTTCATGAGGATTTAGAGGGACAAAACGTGCAGACACACAAATGTGTTTTCCAGGACCGGAAATTAAACCTCACTTCGGGCTACCTGGTGACTGAAAGGCAATATTTTCCTTGATCGGTGTCAGAAACCTAGCTAAAAGCAGCCTCCAAGTATATCGTTTAGGTTGATTCAGTATGCTTACGTCTTATTTACCTTGCTTTCAACATACGTGAAAATAATAGTGCTGTTAATTTTGAACATTAATAAATTGATGTGCATGGCGGGAAAATGGATCTCATTTTGCAAGCAAAGTGCTATACAATGTCCATTAAAAGATCTTCAGACCGCTGTACATCCATTCAATTGCCTCAAAGTGAATCAGTCAAATATTTTACCACTATCACACAACGTCTTTCTGCGCAATACAACAAGCGCATGCGCTTTAACACCATGGAATATAATCTTTGAATAGTGCTGTCGTTATTTAGGATTACGCGTTCTGGGTATAGTACAGATTCAGTAGTGCTTAAAACTGGCGCATACTTCTGGTCTCGGACCATTAAACTCGGGTAGTCATCACTGAAACACGATGCACAGCCCATGACTCCAGTCCTCGGGGCACGGAGGGGGTGGCAATCCTTTACCTTGTTTACTCAGTTCAAAACACGCTTTTTACAGGCCGGCTATAGACAGCTGTAACTGCGGCGGACTGTAGGCCCAACCCCTCAGTCACAACATTACTCACGACGCGGCACGTTCCACAAACAAGAATTCTGTTGGAAAACACGTTTCTGTCGAGTCACGGCCTTCGTACCATGCCTTCTCGTCACTAACAATTGTCTTGAAATTACATACGTATATCATATACAGGTATGATTCATAGTCAGAGAGTTGACTGTATGACAAACAGCACATGCTTTGTAGTGACGACAGGGTATTCATTGGAGAGTTACTAATTTACCTTTCTTTGGAACTTATGTTTGGAGTTAACAAAAGAATTTTATACTTATAGTTGATACTGCGATCGGTTTTAGAGATGGAAAAGAGTAATAAATTCGGAAATATTTATTTACTTATTTATTTGATGTTTCACGCCATGCTCAAGAATACTTCACTTATATAATGACTGCCAGCATTGTGGTGAGAAGAAACCAGACAGGGACCGGATCGAAACCACGACCATCAGCGGGTTGTTGACAGACCCTCCCACGACCGGAGGGGAAGCCAGCCAGAGCCAATTTTTCTTTACAAGTGAAATTTATTTCAATGCTGTTCAATGTTTATTTCAAACCTTATGATCATCTTTAATCTTATAAAAAATACGCTGTCTATTTCACAACTGACATTTTAGTTTTAAAAAAGTGGTTCGCTCAATCCGAAGGATCGATCTGCCTGAATCGAGTTGAGGTTCCTTAACCAGTCACAGGTCACGTGCTCGATTTCCGTTCTATGTGGTTCGGATATACACACTTATGACCAGGGGTTGGTCAGCTAGCTGGCGATGCGCTGGTGGTTTCCACTAAGATCAATCCAGGTTTCCCCAGAAAGTAGATGACACCGAAATCATTTCCTCTGGCAACAAGTGAAACCGAAATTCTTCCCCCAGACTATGAGTGATCCGAAGCCGTTTATCAAGATTATAAGTAACACCCAAACCGTTTTCCCAAACTATAAGTGACACAGAAACCGTTTCTCCAGACTATAAGTGACACAGAAAACTTTTCTCCAGGCTATAGGTGACACAAAAACAGTTTCTTCAAACTATAAGCGACACTGAAACCGCTTCTCCAGACTGCAAATGACAAAGAAATCGTTTATCCATACTACAAGAGACACCGAAACTGTTTCCCCAGGCTCGATTAACCCGAAAGTATTTATAAGTCACACCTCCATAAGTTAAATAGCCAAGAATTTAAATAGACAAGGAGGTACCCGAAGATTTGCCGTCCAAAAAATTACAGACATTGACATCTAAATCCGCTCTTGTGGCATGAAATCTGTAGACTTCCTTGCTTTAAATGTCATAAGCGCGCGACGACGCTCGCATAAGACGAATGCATAGTCGAATGTGCGTTGAAGGCCGCCTGTCTCCTATCATTGTGGTATGCATATCTGCATGTGGGAAATACGTCAGAAACTATCCGAATATCAGTGGATTTTCTCCACTCATAATATACTCACCGTCGTCGTATAAGCAAATAATTATATGTGACGTTAAATGTCGATGAAATACTGAATAAATTCAAACATTATTCGTACGAAAATCAGAAGAAAGACTCATACTGCTCAATATAAATAAAACTACAAAATTAATATTTTAATGTTTTTCGGGAGGTGTAACGCCTGCAAAGCGATACAGGATTATATTTATTTATATGCACTTATTCGTTCAGCATACGGTACACAAGAGTTCTTAGCTTATTAAAATTAATATATTTTAATGAATGAATGATTATGGCTTTGCGCTACATTGGCATCTTTTCAGTCATAGCGTTCTCAGACGGTAACGCACCTGTGATACTAAGGCAAGCATCCACATCACAGATGAGGCCATCAACCAGTAAATAAATAAAATTTATTTATTTGATTGGTGTTTTACGCCGTGCTCAAGAATATTTCACTTATATGATGGCGTCCAGCATTATGATGGGAGGAAACCGGGCAGAACCCAGGGGAAACCCACGACCATCCACAGGTTGCTGGCAGACATTCCCACGTACGGCCGGAGAGGAAGCCAGCATGAGCAGGAGTTGAACTCACAGTGACCGCACTGAAAGGAGGCTTTGGGTCATTGCGCTGAGATAGCGCTCTAATCGAGTGAGCCACGGAGGCCCCCAAATTCTCAAAGATCAGTTCCATTAATAAAATGAGTATCATATTCTCTTTAAAATATACACAGTTTTAACAGACTGAAAACAGTTACCTGGTAGTCCACAGCTTAACATTAGGCAAGTACTTGAAAATCCTCCTGACTTAAAGCCGCAGTCCCATTACTACAAAATACCGCCCGCAGATTTAACTGGTATAAAACACCGTATTGCAGACGCTGTTGAAAAGCAAATATGAACGTTAAAACTGGCATAACGCCGTGTTTTGTGGGTGATGATATGCGATATAGCGGGATTGCCTATGTAACATTGTTATAGCTACAAAACATGATGCTACATTTGACAGCCTTGTTATGTGATTCCAACTAGATACTTTTGTCGGGGTAAGGAGATATTGTGTTCTCGATAACTTAACATTACGTCGCAGTAACATAATCTTTTACACCAAAGCTCAGAAAACACAATTTATGCTAAATATATACTGTATAATCCATTAAGGAATGGAGCTGAATTCGGGTATGATTTGAGAGAGATTATAGCACTTAGGATACAGCGAACAGACGGCTTCTTTACCAGTTTTTTAAGGTTATCTTCCACCATAATGCTGGCCATCGTTGTATAAGTGAAATATTCTTGAGTACGGCAGAAAACATCAACCAAATGAATAAATGAATAAATAAATCTTTTTAAATTATACGTGTATGTCTTTGGTATGACTCAAATCCAAACTATTTTTGTCACCCTGGCAAATAGGCAGGGAGGTTTCCAATACACCAAAGAAACTTATGGGGGGAAAGTAAATATGTACCTACATTTTTTTTTACAAAGCATCCTGACATCGCACCCTCGAGATTATCACGACATATACACAATAGGTTAGTGCCAAAAAAAAAAAACATGGCTTCGATGGGTAATGGTGACTCACTGTGTAAAAGCGCAATCCGATCTGGGATAGACGTTGTGCAATAGATTAGTGCAAAAAAAAAAAAAAAAACATGGCTTCGATGGATAATGGTGACTCACTGTGTAAAAGCGCAGTCCGCTCTGGAATAGACCTTGTTCTTAGGCTATTATAGAACAAGCAAATTCAGGGAGTGTGTTTTATCCGACGATAAATATATCAAGAAAGAACGTTGTTCTCAAGCTTGATCAAATCGAGTGAGTCCGCACATAAAAGTTTATCAAACTATTTCAAGCTCCGTCGTTTGTATATTAATCCAGGACAAACGGATTTAACTTGCTTTCGAGCTTCAACTCGGGGCCGCAAAATGAGTCCATACACAAAATTTTGTCAAAACCCTCACATTAACTCTATCTTATTTAATTGAAACGAAATCCACAGCAAACCTGTGCATGAATCCGCCTCGTCTTGCCTTACACAAAATTAACATGCAGACAAAAGTTTATCTAACCTGGCCCACACGTACTGAACAGAGACCAAAGACCAATGGTGGTCGCGGAATTTATCATACCGGCAAAATTCACGCTCGAATGGAGACAATTTCCAAACTTCATCTGAGGATCCACAAAATGTTCCTGTACTCAAACTTTTATTAAAAAGAAGACACCATGTGAAGCATTTATGGCACTTAATCCATAGCGTGACATTCAAATCAAATATAATGATATCCCTCCCCCATGCCGCTGAAGCGTA
>JABBOT010000013.1:8416908-8579679 GCA_016165875.1 Acanthopleura granulata
AATTATTTGATTGTTGATGAAAAACATACTCAGGTATAGAGAGTTCGACCTATATCTGCGACCTTTGACGAGGTAGTTACAAACTGAATCGTTTCACTCTAACTTTTTGGTACCGATCATTTCGCCATAGGGCGATAGACCAATGTGTCTAGGACTACCATACACGCGTGCCCTGCAACGATTTGTCACCTCAATAAGCGAAATCCAACAGCCCTTATGTGGTCTTGTCGAAAAAAGTGTTTCAAAGCGCTGGGTTTTCAAATCAACGGGTAATTTGTGGCAGTTTGGGCAATAGGGGAGTTTCGAGTTAGAACTCTTTTATCGCTAAAGGTAAGAAAAGCCTGACTCTACAATGTGACCTGTTCAAAATGTTAGGCAGTCCTTTCTGATTACATTTAATATAACACGGACGTCTAAGTACAATATCACAAAAAGTTATTTAGAGTAGACGTACGATAGGGAAAACTGAGCTGAAAGTTTTTTTAACTTAAGAACCTGCTGATTGATGGATACGTCGTTTGTGCCTCCCTAACACGGAGAGACAGGTGATCGCTAAATTAAAGTGAACAAAACTGCGTTATATTGTTGATAAGTCACATGAGACAGTGGGATTCTTTTTATCTTTTGCGACACAAGAGTTCGAACTCGAATCTCCTGTGTTAATCGATTATCACACCCATTTATATACTTAGAAGTTTTCGTATGAATTAACAAAAACTCCCCCAAAACGGAGATAAAATCGCTGAAGTAAGCAAAAATAAAATGTCCAAGAAAGTGTGTTGAGTGGCGACCACGCACAATTCGACCAGTTATTGGTCATTTACATTCACTTACGTATTGATGACGTCACAGACGGCCAGTGTCCTCAGCTTGAGATTTTTACTTTCTAGTCCGTAAATGTTCCAGCAGATAAGTTTCATTGTGTACCTGGAGGCAGCTGGAAACTCTGGAGACCTGCCAGCCATTTTTCTGTGGGACAGACAGCAACGAAAAGTGAGGGGAAATAACAAACCAGCCAAAAAAAAGAAGAAAAAAAAAACAGAAAAAATCAATATCGTCCGAGCAACGCCCCCCACAAAACAAAACAACATCAACAAAAACAGAACTATATATAACCTTAGAGTCTTCATTCATTTGTACAGAGACAAAATTAATGGTACTATGCCTTTCCTTGCAATGTCATCTAGTTACGGCTTGGTACGGGTTGGTAGCTTAGAAACCAGTTCTTTTTTCAGTACTGTTTTGAAAACCTTCCGTTAAATTCGTTTTTTGACGGCGGATAACATTGTCGTGAATCTATTTAACGGAATAATCCCTTTCTGGTGACCAGTTATTTCATTCTTGATAACAATTTAAACCGTAATCAACAACAAACCATAACATGTCACCAGACATGACACCCCACCCATTCACATTACACTCACACCAGGCCAACCAGTCCTGTTTCCTTACTCTAACCTCTCTGTATTGAGCGCCAAGCGAGGCAGTAACAAGTACTATTTTTATAGTTTCTGGTATGACCCAACCCGGGATTGATCCCGGATCTCCCGATTCCGCAACTTATTTTTAAACTGGTTGGTAAAGCATGGTTTTAGCTAAACATATCCATCAAGTCACCAGAGGCCACTTTAATCAAAATGTCAGAACGACAATTATGTAAGATATCGTACCTCGCGTATACGTCTCTTGCACAAAAATGCTTTGTGAAAACAGACAACGTCGGAAGTTATCGTACAGCACGTTGTATACGATAAACTTTACAACAAAAAGTATCGTACGACCCTTGATGAAAATGGCCATAGTGTTTTACAAAGTGAGAAATTGGTGGGTACCGTGCGGAAGAGTGGGACGGGTGACATGGTGGAGTGATGGCTTTTTTCAGTGCCTTACAAGGTAACCAGCCTGCTAGTAACTGATATGGGTTGCTCTTGACATTGTTCTTTATTAGGTTCAGAGACGCGGAGGGTCTGCGTTGGTCAGAGCTTGACCGTAAATTGCTGCCTGTTGCCTTTTCACTGCGATGATCTCGGTATTATGTCATACCTTTCCACTAAGCGGGAGGTCTCGGGGTCGATCTACAATCAAGCTATTCCTAAGATTTTGAAATCAGTGATTTTGATACAATTGTAAATTTCTGATCTGTAGTTTCTCATTAAGAGATATGCACAGTTCAGTCGGCTATATTGGTAAAATTAGTATATCTCTGGTTTATTTATTCCTCCATTTGTCTGGTGTTTTACGCTCCACTCTAGATTATTTCACACGTACTACGCCAGCCAGCATTACGGTTATAGGAAACCTGGCTGAACTCAAGGGAAACCCACGACGATCCGAAGGTTGCTGGCAGACCTTCCCACGTACATGTATGTATCACCGGAGAGGAAGCCAGCCAGAGCTGATCCTGAAGCCTCAGCGACCGTCTTAGTGATCCTGAAGCCTCAGCGACCGTCTTAGTGAGAGGCTTCAAGGTCATTGTACTGCGCTAACAAGCTAACCCCTATGTCATGAACACCGTCATCCCCGATTTAACCCTTACTATTTACAGATGGGCCCCCATAAGTCTTGACAGATTTCCTGTCAGTTCCTGGCTTTTACTGGGTGAAGCATCACGTCTACCCATGTATGACGGAGCAAACGTCCCTACCCCTGCCCGTAAATGTTTTGGGCATAGTCATATTTTATCGACGGTTTCAGTGTAAAATTCAGTCATGCATGACAGGTCAATGAATGCTGCACCACAAAATCACCCATGCATATCTATAAAGCGGAATTACATGTACACCTGATACCTGGGATATATAACTGGTGTTGTACATGCATCATAAAACGCCACACACTTTCAAGATAATGAATAATTTTTGAATGATGCTGAAAGCAGTTATGATATAATGAAACTATCTTTTAAAAAGAGCGCCTCCGTGGCCAGGGAGTGGGGGATGTAGCGCGCCGGCGAGGAGTTATAACCCCGTGCCTCTCACCAATGCAGTCGCTGTGAGTTTAAATCCAACTCATGCTGGCTTCTTTTCCGGCCGTACGTGAAGTCTGCAGCAACCTGCGGATGGTCGTGGGCTTCCTCCTGGCTCTGCCCGGTTTTCTCCAACCATAATGCTTCCCTTCGTCGTGTAAGTGAAATATTCTTGAGTACGGCGTGAGACATCAATCAAATAAATAAATACATGTAAACAAGGAAGCTTTTATATTGGTGCATGCACTGCAGACAAAATGTGAGCCTCACACAGACACACAGAAAGCCCGGCCCGTTGTTGGACTCCAACGGCCAGCTCGTTCTTCTCGTATGTTTGAATTTCAGTCTCGCTGATTTTCCTGCGGTCTTCAGTAGGGAGGTTTATCAGATGCAATGCCCAGGGCGGTGATTACCTCCCGGCACTCCTGCTTCCTCCACCTTTGATATACTATACATCATCTATATACTATATAATATATGTATTCATACCATACTACGTGTATACTATGTACTGTGTATACTATGTAAAATATGTATGGCCACAATGAGATGTGTATATATATATATACATATATATATATATATATATATATAGATATATATATGTGTGTGTGTGTGTGTGTGTATATGTATATATATATTTACAAGTACAAGTACAGTTGCCTACAGATACGGACTGCCTTAATCGATCCAACGAACTATGTGGATACATAATTCTGTTTTTTGATAGATCCACCGCTCCTACCATCGTATATTTATATGTATATAGTTAGCTGCTCGCGTTCACAAATCAGCCTGAGCTTGGCCTCTTCACATACCACATACTATATTTTCAAATGACGTCTCTGTGTATACAGACTCGTTGCTACAAAACATTCGGGTCGTATATATTACACAGGAGCTATGTTTACGTATCATATAACACGTTCATGACTTGATGTTTAAATGCTACTAACTTAGTGTGCCCCACATGATCATGTCAGCTTGATGCTATTCTGTATAATTCTGTGACGAATATACCATTCCCCTCATCGTTAAATTGCATGACGTATATTTCTAGAACTCTCCTCCCTGGAGACACCATAAGCTTATTGACACATGATACACACGTATGATTCTGAGGACTTCTATGATTGAATCATTGCTAAGTACAACGTAAAACCCAAGCATACATACAAATATATATACATACACACAAACGTATGTTGTCGTGGTGCTTACAAGCAACTAAGCACAGGGTCGCGTTGTACGTACAGGGGCCAGAACATTATCATCAAGAAGCTTCTTAGCTTCCTTTATCCAATGGTTTCTATCACAGGATTTGCATAATAAGGTAAACGCTGTGATGTGAACATCTTTTCTGCATTGATAATCATTTCAAAAAGCATGCCGTGGGTACAGAAGCACGGGCAAAATTCTACGCGCCAACCCGTTACCTTATGCACTCACAAACACCCACAACAGCTATATAGAGCATTGATTTTCCTTATTTTTAACATGTGGCTCAGCCGGTTAGCGCGTTATCGCAGCACAATGGCACCCGAAACCTCCCGCCAGTGTGGTCGCTGTGAGTTCAAGTCCAACCCATGCTGGCTCCCTCTCCGGCCGTGCGTGGGAAGGTCTGCCATCAAGTTACGGATGGTCGTGGGTTTGCCCGAGCTCTGCACGGTTTCCTCCCACCATAATGCTGGCCGCCGTCGTATAAGTGAAATATTCTTGAGTACGGCGTAAAACATTAATCAAATAAATAAATAAATAAATCATTTTCATCATTGTAGTACATTCATCACCTTTAACTTAACTTGATAACTTCAGCTGCCATATTGATACAACATCGTAAAACACCAACCAAATATATGTAGATCAGAAGTACCTGTATATAAAAACAGAACCAATCTCTTTTTACCTGACAATTCATATGAAATGTGAACCAGGCTAAAATATATACGTGCATAATCTGTGGTGTAAATTTATATTTCAAACCTATTCAAACAAAAATCTCTTGTGTTGCATAGACTCGGTGCGCGGGCAGCATCAGGCATGGTGGCTACTTGTATTAAGGAGCGTACACCTAACAAATATGCTTTCCCTGTGAGTTCAAGTCCAGTTGATGTTGGCTTCCTCTTCCGCCGTACATGGGAAGGTCTGACAGCAACCTGCGGATGGTCATGAGTTTCCCTCGGGCTCTGCCTGAATCCTTCCCACCATAATACTAACCGCCGTCTTGTAAGTGAAATATTTTTGAGTACGAAGTAAAACTGCAATCAAATAAATAAGTACGTTGGAATAACGGTCTATCAGCAAGGTGCGGACGGCCTTGGGTTTTCCTTTTTTCCCACCAAAATTCTGGCCGCCATCGCATGAAGCTAGCCACACACGATAGCTTAAGAACTCCACTCAATTGTTGCGTTGAGTCCCAAGGGCATGTGTATGCAACGTAACGACGCGACTCAACTGGGGTTGTCGTTACATGCATGTGAGGGTTTTTTAAAGTCGTATGTCAATTGGAGACTGGGGCCAACTCGACACGATCAGATAAGTTGAGTTGACTCCCGTCTTAAGGTCTCGTGTATGCCGATCTGAAATGGAATATTCTTGAGTACGATATAAAACACCAATAAAGCAGAAAAATAACTAATACTGGCAAATATTATGAGTAAATTTACTTACGTATCTGTGTTCACCTAGCTTGTTCCCAACTAACCTGTCTCTATACAGACTTACAGCCCTATGTAGACAAGTTTGCAGCCAGGGTGACACTGTGCATTGTGTTCAGCTGCTGGGGATATGACTGCTCGGGAAGCTATTCTACTGGAACGTGATTTTATGAATACCTGCATTTTGACAAATGACTTCACTGGCTTGATCTACGTGTCTTGCAGCGGGAACAAACTTTTTACCGCGTATATTGAGGAGTTTAACAGCATTATAAAGGTAACTAGTAACATCTAGGGCTTTAAATGTATGTTATACCCTCTTTATATGTACAACTGAATCTTCACATGTGAATAAAGGTTTCCTACATTCACTTTCCTCTGGGCCCTTGATATACCTCTAATCCGAAGTACATAGATAGCTGAAACTATGTCACAGTGTTTTTGCGGTAGTTCGTCTATTAAGCGTTGTGGTCGAGGGATCAGCGCGCCAGCGGGGCGTGACGATCCCGGTGTCTCTCACCAATGCGGTCCCTGTGAGTTCAAATCCAACTCATGCTGGCTTCTTTTCCGGCCGTACGTGGGAAGGTCTGCCAGCAACATGTGGATGATCTGGGGTTTTCCACAGAAGTTATGGAAAATATTTTTTGTACGTTGTATTTGACGCCTGAACCCCAGAACACTGAACTGTACACGAAAATTTCGTCCTGAGAATGGGATGTGGCTCACCGAGTAAAATGCGCGATTACTCATATCGGGAAATCCATACGACTGAGTACAATTCTCGCTGACTCCTGGTTGTGTCAGATACCCAAACATTTACCATTCGACGTGGTCGTCGGGTTGAGCTGAGTTTCGTCTGAAGCTCCCGCGTATATGTCCAACTGAAGACTGTTTTTCTCCCGCCAATATATAGAGTGCATATCTGTACGTCACATATGGAAAAGTTTGTCAGTAAATTGCCAGTTGTCAGTCGTTTAAACCGTACACTTCGGTTCCTCCACCCACTAAACTGACCGTATTCGTATCTGTGTGTATATATCATTCAACCCATGAACTGATCAATCACTCAATCAACCAATCAATCAATTAATTAACCAATCAAAACTTCACTCTGCAAAAAAATCAGTATAACAGTCACCAGTTGTCTTACATAGTCCTGTGACATGAACGCGTCGTGGATTTTAGGGAAAAAACATAATGTACAATTTGCCGAAAGACAAGAGGCAGCCTATTACAGGGACTGATTGAGCTTACGTTGCTCTTAATCACATGCATTTGTGCACGACTGCTTTCAAGTCTTGTTTTGTTGGTAAATTAGGAGTCTCTTTCAAACAGCATTGTAACGTGAAGAACGTGATGTATAATATTTTGCACATATCACTGTCTATTTACTCATGATACATGTAATTGTTATTTTACAAAGAAAAAATAAACATTTGATGTAAATTATTTTACCAAGTTTCACATTATACAATTATTACATGTTACACGAGTGGAATATCGTGATTTATTGGCTCGAGACATTTTATGTACAAATATCGCGTTGTGTGATTCAAAAGATCAGCTGTGGAGAGCAAGAACCGATTTATTATACCGAATGACACTTCATGGACTTAAATATGACAACATGTTGATTTTCACTATGCTTGATAACAACAGACAGAAGGTACCTGTGAAGCTGACAGTAGAAGACGACAAGCGAAATAGATAGCAAGGGAACACAGCTGACGACTGGGCCAAAAATGGGATTTAGCACGACTGAGCTTGATGCATTTTATTTGTTACGCAGACAACGTCACAGGAGACAGCCTCATGAAAAGCGGAGTTTCGAGTTAGAACTCTTTTATCGCTAAGGGTAAGAAAAGCCCTACTGTACCATGTGACCAGTCAAAAATGTTAGGCACCTATTCTTGATTACATTTACTATAACATGGGCGTCTAAAAAAAGTTTCAAAAAAAGTTACTTCGAATAGGCGTACGATAGGGAAAATTGAGGAACTGGAAGTTTTTTTAACTTAAGAAGTTCCTCAACAAAGGAGAGGTCGTTTGTACCTGCCTGACACGGAGAGACATGTGATCGGCAAATTAAATTGAACAAATTGCCTGACATTTTTGACAAGTCACATGACAGAGTCAACTATTTTTACCTTCTACTACAAAAGAGTACAAACTCGAAACTCCCATATTGGAGCATCCCACGTCACGTGGTTTTATCCACGGAGGGGAAGAGAAACGCGAGATGTAATGAACGCCAGTATATACCTGTATCATCATGGCCCTCAGCAAACCGTAACAGACCACAATGCATTGCGGCAGATGTGTGAAGAACAGGAAGACTTCCCAGGCTGGTCACAAATGGGAAATACTTCGGCGAAGTTTGATTAACGACATCTGTTATCAGCGAAAAATTTGAAAATGAAACAGCTTTGTTAATTGCCTATTCTTGCGTTGTATTAAGACGCAAACTGTCGGTTTCGCACGTCTGCGCATAAGAGACATCAAACTTCAGTCAAGCTAAACAAAGCAATCTCGAATCCACGTAACAGGACAGACGAGGAAAAATAACAGTTAACTGGTCAAATTGTGACGCATACACAATTCTGTTTCTGTTAAAATGACCACATTTCGACTGACAGTTTCAGTTAAAGGCAAAGACCACATAAAAATAAAGTTATGGTGGGTGAAAAGACCATTAAAAACTAATGCGGTCGCTGTGAGTTCAAGTCCAGGTCATGCTGGCTTCCTCTGCGGGTGGTCGTATATTTCCTGCCCGGTATCCTCCCACCGTAATGCTGGACACCGTCGTATAACTGAAATATTGTTGAGTTCGACGCAAAACACCAATCAAATAAAGAAAAAAATTAATTAATAAAAACTACGTCTGAAAATACCTTCACTAATTTTATTAAATTTATTTCCACCAAATTAAACGCAGCCACTACTTAAATGACCATGACTTCATTTATGTGTGGTCTTGCCCTTTAAAGTTCGTAAGAAAACGTCGATGCCATCTTATTATAAAGCTTTAGTTATTTCTCGGATTTTCCCAACATATTTGTATACGAAACGCTGTTTCCGATGTTCTCATGTATACCCAAGAAAAATGTGTAGCGCTAGTGGGTATGAGAGTACCGCAAATCGCGCAAGATGAGGACCCATACATAAAAGTATCCGTGACCTAGCAAAACCTCCCTTTGAAGACAAGGTCGTTACATTAAACTAACACTCCACACTTCTCATCCGTTCTGACGAGGTCATTACACTTACCGAACACTCCACACTTCACATGTCTACTGATGCTTTCTTTCTCTTTGCAGTAGTTCTGTGTTAGAATATAGAGCACACTTTAAAGTGTACCTGTTGTGATTGAACAACACACAAGACGTCTAAGACGTAATACATGTTCGGGCGCAGATCGAGGACGAAAAGCAGCTATCGTCATATGTCATTCCATTGTACAAGGAACAAGGGAAACTGCCCTAGTTGTCACGACAGCTTACGCTTGTTGGTAATAAACACTGCTATATCACTCCATTGACGAGCCCATGTGGTCATGACATGGTGGTAGCTGTGAAAACGCGAAATTCATGTTAAATCTGACAGTAAGGATTGCTCCGAGTGAAACAAACTTTGATTGTGAGTCATTGTGGATTGTTTTACCGTTATTTCTGTGCTATGGATTCACTGAAACACCCGGAACCGCTCCATTTGTCGAGCGGGAACGTGAGCGAGAACTGGCGCCGCTATAAACAACGTTAGAAGTTGTACAGACTGGCATCGGGTGTGGACGAAAAATCCGTTGAGGTGTAGAGCGCTATCTTCTTACATGTATTTGGGGACGAAGCACTAGAAGTCTTTAACGCCACGGATTATTCTGATGATGAAAGGAAATCACTTGAAGCCGTGATCGATTGTTTTGAGAGACACTGCAATCCGTGCAAGAATATTTCCTTTGAGAGATATAAATTCGGCATGAGATCTCAACTGGATGGTGAGAGTATCGATCAGTTTGTCACTGATTTGAAGTCAATTGTTGCGGACTGTGAATATGGAACTTTGGCAGAAAATTTAATATATGATCGCATTTTGTGGGGTATTAAAGACAATGCCTTGAGAGCTAGATTGCTGAGGGTACCTGACTTGATATTGGCTAAAACTGTTGAACTGTGAAGAACTCATGAGACATCTGAAGCCCAGTTAAGGACATTAAGTGACGGCGTAGCCGCAAGTGCTACACATGAATGGTACTGACATTGACTTTAAGACAGACTGTGGTGCTGATGTGGCTGTGATTTCTGAGAAAACGTTCAAACAGTTACGAGAGTGATCTCGCAGACCAACATCAGTCATTTTGGACAGTCCTGGGGGTCAGTTAAATTGTCTGGGACAGTTCATCAGTCGTTGTTTTCGTGAACAACAACCCTATTTCCTGAGAGTGTTTGTAGTATAGAGTGATAATGACAATTTGTTGAGTTGCCCTACAGCTGTCAAAATGAATTTGATCGCACGTCTTGACACTGTAACACACCCAGAGGAAAGTGAAGATGTGTTTGATGAACTAGGTCTAATGAAAGACACTATGGTTACAGTTAAGTTACCAGATGATGCTATTCCGTATTGTGCTACAACAGCTAGGCGAGTACCTATTCCACAACTTAAGCAAGTTGTTGAGGAAGAGCTCAAGCGCATGGAGAGTCTCGGTATGACCCGACTGATTGGTATTCACATATGGTCGTTGTGCCAAAACGTGGTGGTAAAGTACGCATTTGCATTGATTTAAAGCCACTTAATAAAGCCCTTAGGAGTGACTTGTATACTCCACCAACCGTCGACGACATACTTCATAAACTGTCAGGAGCTAAGGTATTTTCTAAGTTAGATGCATCGTCTGGTTATTTGTTTCTTGATGAGGAAAGTAGTAAATTAACAACTTTCATAACGACTATTGGCAGATTCAGATTCTTGAGAATGCCGTTTGGAATTCCAAGTGCCAAGTTTACCCGGGTCAGCGGTATTCCAGGATGACGTCATGGTATTTGGTCCAGATGTAAAGGTGCATGATAACAATTTGTCCAGTGTTCTTAAGAAAGTGGGTGAGTCTGGCATGAAACTCAATAAAAAGAAACGCGAAATTAGACAGAGTAGTTTTGAGTTCTTAGGACATTTGGTGAGTAAGGATGGTATTAAGCCTCATCCGGATAAAGTTCAGACCATAAAGGACCTAAACCCACCTACCGACATTAAACAGCTCAGGCAGGTAATGGGTATGATGAACTATTTGGGGAGACATGTTCCCCAAATGGCCGAGATAGCAGTTCCGCTTAATGACTTGTTGCAAAAACATGCAGTATGGATAGCAATGAACACCAGGAGCGAGCGTTTCAGAAATTAGAGGACTTGATTTCTGAGTCACCGGTCCTAGCTTTTTATGATGTTAATAAGCCATTAACAGTGAGTCCTGACGCTAGTCAGTACGGTAATGGAGCTGTGTTTATGCAACAACACAGTGAAGGGCTGAAATCCGTGGCTTATTGTTTTCGTCGACTGACTGTCGCTGAACGACGATACGCCGTGATCGAGAAAGAGTGCTTAGCTCGCACTTGGGTATGTGAAAAGTTCAACAAGTACATTTGTGGACTCCAACATTTCAGCTGGTTGACCGACCACTGATCAATTATCGGAACATTGAGCAAGCTCCTGTGAGATGTCAAAGACTCTTACTTAGACTGATGCTTACTTAGACTATAATACTAAGGCTCAGTATGTACCGGGGAAGAGTCTAGTCATAGCAGACTTATTGTCCAGATCTCCCATGGATACAACCTATGTACCAGATACAGAGTTTGAGGTTGTAGCTTATGTGCAGTCAGTTGGAGCTAACCTGCAGATCTAAGATCCATTGCCTCACGAAACCAGATTGTCAACTGGCAAAGATCCCGTCTTGCAGCAAGTGATCGACTATACCATGGAAGGTTGGCCCAGATTCGTGCACAGTATTGATAACGAGTGAGTTTCACAGCATCCGTGGTGAATTTAGTGTTGTTGATGGACTGTTAGTGCTTATGACGCGCATTGTTTGCGGGAAAGTACACTGGAGAAACTTCATCATGAACTAAACGTCGTGAGCGAGCTAAACAGACAGTCTGGTGCCCTGATTTAACGACGCAACGTGTCGTGAAACATTGCCAGCGCTGTCAGGTTAAGAGAGCTGCTCATCGCCATGAAACACTGCGATCTACACCACTACCAGACCGTCCTTGACAGACAACTGGTGCAGATTTGCGTGAACTGAATCGCGAGAATTATATCGTAGTTATCGTGGGCTACTATTCGAGATATACTGAGACCGCTTACCTACCCACTACAAAGGCCAGTGTAGTTATTGGGAAATTGAAGAACATGATACATCGTTGTGGTATTCCAGAGACATTGGTAACTGATAACTTGCAGTACGGCATCAAGCATGTATCTAGTAGCCCTCACTTCCACCGCTCAAACGATGAGGTAGAAAGAGTAGTGCAGACAGCAAAGAACATCATCCGTCAGAAGGATCCATTCCTTGCATTACTGTCGTACAGATACGCCGATACCTAGCTTAGGCTACAGTCCGAATGAATTGATGTTGTCAAGGAAAGTTAGGAAGACTGTTCCTGCCTTGTCCAGTATGTTACAGCCTAAATGGCCTACCAGAAGCGAGATCCAGCTTATTGATAGCCAAGGCAAATCTGACCAGGCATATCATTTCAACAAGAGGCATGGTGCCACAGACTTGCATGTGCTAAGACACTTGACAACGACAAACAGTAGAGTCCTTCCGGTACTGTTGATAAAGAGTGTGCATATCCGAGATCCTACATAGTACGTGGCGAAAATGGTGGATTGTACCGTCGAAACCGAAAGCATCTACTTCATGTACCGGTGGATACTCATGTGTCGATCAATCAGGCTGAACCACCTGATTTGATTGCAACTAATGACGCGAGTGAACCGACAACAATCTCTAGTCCACAGCAGTTGTCATCAGATCGTTCTAATGTTGGAGCATCTGATCAAATGTCATCATTTGGGCGTCGTATCAAACCGGTCAAGCGATTAGACTTGTGACTGTAATCTGTAGTTTGTAGTTTAACTGATGACAATCAAAGTGGACAGTTAAGGTGTTTTCTTTATGAGTTATGTTTGTCGTGTTCAAGGTTTGAATTAATGTGTGCTCTGATGGTGTATCGCACATTTCCTGTTAACCCTTTTTTCAGAAAAGACTTTACTTTTGTAATGTCAAGTTTCAGATGGACAATTTCTAAGAAAACTTAACTGAGTTCTTTGCTACATCATTTGTGTTGCCGGATCGACCCCCTCCCCTAGCTTAAATGAATTTGAACTGTAAAGTTAAAAGGGGGAGATGTCGTAACATGCCATTGCATTGTACATGGACCAAGAGAGATTACTATAGTTCTCACGACAGTTTACGACACTGTGCCGCTTGTTGATAATAAACGCTTCTATGTCACCCCACTGACGAGTCCATGTGGTCTTAACAGGAACAAGAACTGTAGGGGGTTTTGACAGCAAGCGAGACCAACTACCATCTGCAGTTTGCCGGTTTTCTGTTTATAAATAAAGAAGAATTTTTTGGTTTTTTTGGGGTTTTTTTTTTTTGGTTTTTGGTTTTTTGGGGGTGTTTCACCAGCTGTTTTCCATTTTTAATTAATATATTTGGCATTTTCTATTTTGCTTTACACATTTTACCATGAAATTTGTGGATTTGATCTGATGTAAAAGGATTCATACATAAATTTAGTCTGACGTAAACGGCTCCATACAGGAATTTGCTGGATTCACACATGGATTTGGGCTGGCTTGAACAGATTCACACATGAATATACTTCTTTATCTGATTGTTAACAATTTTCCACTTCAGTTTTATGGGATGAGGAAACCGGGGTGCTTGGAGTACCACCAACCTTGGCAAGATCCTAACATACTTCCCCACGTGTGATATCCAGATATGCACACATTGCTGGGGGTGAAGTGACCGCCGACAAAAGTTAGGCCGCGTAAACGGTCATTTGAGCATTGTCGATCACTTATTATCACCGCGATACCCATAAACAGTGAGAGCTGGATAAAGTACAATTCCCGGCCAATAGCCGGGACTGAACCCTAAGAATTGGAAAGAATGACTCATAAGTTAGCGCCAAACAGAAGACGAAAACCAGAATCAAAAGCATAAATTGTCGATGAATTTCTGCTTAGAGGTGTAACGAACTTACGGACTATTGTATCTTTTCGGAGTCCATGAGTTTGGAATGTGGGGGTTTCATCAGTGTCCTCTGCAATAGTCGTGCTGCGACAGGTCGTTATGGGTAACACATCTAAAACAGTAAGAATACTATTAAATATGGTTATAACGGTTAAGATAGTTCGGAAAACAACTCTGGACGGTCTTGGGTTTCCTATCCTGGGCTCATCACACCGGTTTCATCACACCATAATGCTGAGTATTTCCAGACCATTGTGTTCCGGCGGGAGTAAGTTTCTTGATCATTTCATGTTATAAATTTACATTACACTTCAGTTCCAGCGACAACCTTAGCAGCTAGCTACTGCGCATGGAACAATTATATCAATTTCCACCGTCTTAGTAGCTGTTAGGAAAAGTACTTTACCGAAATAAACATAGCATTGTTCAACTTTTTTTGGCAAACTTAACTTTGATCATGCACTGTCTTTTACTTTAAGCAAAACCTTTGTATTTGCAGTGAATATTTTTCTTTGGAATAACATGTAAACGCGTTTAAAATAATATTACTGTTAGCTGACGATAGAGAATAGAATGTTACCGGGTGTATAGGACGTCATGTATAGTGTCTTCGGCATGGCGTCCCAGTGCGGCAGTATATAAATACGTCGGCTCTTATAAAAAATGTATAAAATTGTGACCGGCCAGCTACAAGGAGACAAAAGCCACAGTATAACAAAAATAATGCTGAAAGCAGCCTTAAATCCAAAACTAACAGACAAGCAAACAAAAGAGTCCCTGCAATTTTTGATGAACTGCATCGAATAGGTTCACAGTTGTTGTCGCCACGCGAACCGTTATATCTTTATTTATCTGGGTTACTCTTCCCAAAGTCATTATTCTCAACTTCTTATTTTAAGTTAATTGATCTCCATGGTTACATGAGCACGTCACATGAGCACGTGAGGGACATCCGTGGCCGAATGTTAGTGCAGCACACCAATACAGTCGCTGTCAGTTCAAGCTGGCTTCTTCTCCGGTCGTATGTCGGAAGGTCTGCAATCAACCTGTCAATGGACGTGGGTTTCCGCAGGGTTCTGCCGGTTTCCTCCCATAATAATGCTGGCCGCCGTCGTCTATAAAGCGAACTATTCCTCAGTACGGCGTAACACACCATAAATAAATAAATAAATAAATAAATAAATAAATAAACTATACACTATGTATCGCTCTTTTACCTTGTTCACAGATGAAAACCCATTCGATAATTTTCCTCTCATTCTTTTGCATTCCAATTATAGAGGGGCATTCCTACACAGTAAGCACCACAGTCAGATATCCACCTAGGTTAGAAAAAGGCAGTTCTGTTTGTCTGTTTTCCGTTAATTCAACTACTAATTTACTTATTTATTTGAAACCGCACCTCAAGAATATTTCACTTATACGACGACTACTAGCATTATGGACCGAGGAAACTAGGCACTGCCTGGGGGAAACCCAAAACCATCCGCAGGATGCTGGCAGATTTTTCCAATTACGACCGGAGAGGAAGCCATTATAAGCATTGCTGAGAGGCTTCTGGACCATTGCACTGTTCTAGTGCGTTATTTCATTATGAAATGACATTCATATAAATATGTTTTTTGGATAAAGATTGATTAAAGTTTCAGTTTTCTTTGCATCCGAAACCTCGATGTTTTACCATCAGTCCATTTCCACTCTCCTTCCTTCTTTGTATCTCTGAGGCCCATCCAGAAACAAGTTTCCATGATGGCTCGTAGTATCGAGGATTAGAATTTGTGTTTCTCCGGGGTGTTGATGTGAAACAAAATCCAGCCATTCCGCTCACAGATGTCCTTCGCCTCATGCCAGCTCCTAGTACTTTCCCGAAACACAATGTAGCACGTGCCTTAGTTTATTCCATGAGTCCAGATATTGCTATTGGTTGAAGGCCATTCTCGACACTGTGCACTATACGCTGCAAGGAAAAAAGAGATCATCACAATAAAAACCACTTCTGATCTTTGATTTTTTTTTAATCTGTATGATCGTGTTCGACCCAATAAGGGTCGCCATATGCGTAATTAGTGTACATTCGTTTTTATTGGTCATTAAATAGTCACATGATGTTCCGAAAACTTGTTCCGTTCATGTGTCCTGTTAATTTGGTGAAAACACATATTCCTGGCGGGTGGTTATGGACACGTATGAACGCCCAAAATTGGAGTGTCCAAGGTAAATGATCACACAGCTCAGGCTGTTTTAGTCACAGAGATCAGAACTCGACAGAGATCAAGACGACAGATATTGGGTGATCATTTGTTTATTTACTTGTTTGGTGTTTTACGCCGTACTCAAGAACATTTCGCTTATACGGTGGTGGCCAACGTTATTGTGGGAGGAAACCGCACCGAGTCCGGGGGAAATCCACGATCATTCGCAGCTTGCTGGCAGACCTTCCCACGTTCCATCGGAAAGGAAGGGTGATCATTTCGCTTGGGGACCAAAACTTTAGGTGGTAGTTAAGGAACAGCCCTGGCGAGCGTGGTTTGACATTGACGCATAAAAAAGGTTGTCAATATTTCAACAACTAATAATTAGTCACGAACATTGCGTCATAAAATATCACACAAAAGCCATTAAAGACGTGAAAAGAAATTATTACACAACATTCAAAAACCTGACAGAATTTTCTGACATGTATCTTGATAAATATCCTCGGAGGTAACAATATATTACCTATTACCCAGGTAAGCGGCAGTGCAGGGTTCAATCTCTGGACGAGTCTTTCCTCCGGTTTCAAAATTGGCCATCTTCTGTTTAGAGCGAGACGGGATACGAGTCAGAATTTGTGTGTAAGAACTAGTAACGCTTTGCGGGACGAAAATGCTGTGGCAGTGGAGTGAAAAGTACGTTTAATCTGAAATGAGTAGGGGGAAACAGAGATGTCCAAGATTTATGACCTAGGCGAAGTACAGTTCAACCCAGGGATCAGGCAACTTTAACTTTAAGAGGATATCATGTCTAGAGCCTATGGCAAGACGCCCAAAACTAGCCAACAATAGCTATAAGTGGACAAACATCGCGAAAGGTTCGGCTTGCTACACGGATATGGCTTTTGCATTATGACGAAAACAATACTAAAAGCGGGGATTCTGTGGTCGAAGGGTTAGTGTGCTAGATCGGCACAATTGCTCAAGAGGCTCCCACTACCCCTATCGTCTTGAGTTCAGGTCCAGCTCTCTCTGGCTTCCCCTCCGGTCGTGCATCGGTCCTGCGGATGGTCGAGTGTTTCCCTCGAACCCTGGTTTCCTTCCACCATAATGCTGTTCTTGAAACATTCTTGTGTAAAGCGTAAAACTCTAATCATATAAAGCAATATTAGAAGCCGCGTTTGATCCCCCACGTCCCCCTCCCCCGCGGTTTAATAAGTAGCCGAACAAACAAAAACACACGGACTCATTTTCAGCAGTAGGCCTAAAAGACTCAAAACTACAACAGAGCACTGACACATGATCAACATCTACTATCTGTCAAGAGAACCAAAGGTCAAATAAAGGAAAGAATGACCCCGCATGTATTCGTGCTTTAAGCACCCTGACCTCGGCAGATTTTCAGGTATCAACCATTTCTGGTATTTAACAAAGTCCAGAAGCAAAGACACAGTAACCACAGATGACTGTGTGATTTCCGTAGAGAGCCAGCATTGGGACACGAGAATTACAACCTTGGGAAGATGGGCCACCCCTCACGACAAAACATCGATTCCCAAAACACAGGAGCACACACGACCTTTGACAAGCAAAGGGTTTATGAGTCCCTTGATGTCAGATAGTTGTAGATGTGTACTCAACCATATCTTGGTTCCCTCTGACTGCTTCTCTATGAATGAATCGGTGCTAATTTTTGATTTTTAATACTTACTTAGTTTTTTTTAGGTGATTTGCGTCTTTTGTTGTTTCAGAAACTGACATATTGGTTAATGGCTGACATACGAATGTCGGTTTCGACAACAAGATTCTAAACATAACAGAGCCATGAAGATTATATAACAGCGAAACCACAAACAATGTACAGAACAATCAGTAGATAAGGCTGACCTACCTAATAATGGACAAAGAAAATGAACCCTAAACGCAGTGTTTGTCAAGCGATTTGGCCACATACAATGGGAAATTGCTTAACCCTGCGAATTTTGCTATGGACGAAGATTCCTTAAAGCGCATGTGCCACTTTCTGCGCTCATTTTGTGGCTGGTTTGTACAGAAAAATTTTGAACCACGCCAAGGTCACATTTTTCCTCCCGTTAGTATACCCTACATAACCTAAAGTGACACTTGAAGCAGTTTTATTAAACAATTCTAATTATATATAATTCTATGTTCCAAGACAAACACGCCTTGATGTATTGCACAGATACTGTCACGCCTATCTTATACTGTGAACATGTAGAACTCTCCTGTGCCAGAGTTAGTTTTGGTGACATTACATATCACAAAATCGTCGAGGCGTATTTCTCGTTCCTGTTATCTAAATGGCGCTCAAAGCTGACAACAACCAAACAACCACAGTGTAAGTGTAACATTTACAGTTAGATTTGCATGTACATATAAACGGGATCACATAAGGTGTTAATTTTGTTTTGAAAATAAGGCGTTTAAGGAGCGCGGTGACAGTTTGAGAGACAACAACAACGCTTGTGTTGAATTGTGTGTATTTCCATGCGAACTCCACGGGACTTATTGACACTCAGTGAAACGTAGTAAATACGCATTACATAACGTTGTGTATTTGCACCATTACATTATCGTTATGCCTGAACTTTCTCAACCTAGAACGTGTATGTTAAATTCAGTTGTTGATTGTTTCTACCGACACTGTTTTATTGTGTTTCAGTTATTTACCTCAGCATGGTTCGGCAATAAAGGCGACTTGTTGCAGAACTTTGCGTGGTTATCTAATCTGTTAAAGCCCTCCGGGGTGAGGCAGCACAGTAAATAAACTCTGACCGACTGGTTGTTTCCACGTTACCACGGACACAGGAGAGACCGCTACACGGCCAGCCTATACAGGAATAGCTACCGGCACTGGACATCGTTCATCGCACGACGCACCGAACAACGGTCAACGCCTGTTTCAGCGAACCCTTACAGCCTGTGCCACAGGGGACAAACCTCACAAAAACGGTAACCTGCGTAAAGGACCCTTGTGTATAATACATATGTATAGCACACACGAAACATTAATTTTCTTGATTCGCATAAGCCAATAAGGGCATTTGTACATGCTATGCTTCGGTGAACTGTGTCCGGGAAAATCAAGAAAACATATCCCAGTATGGATACCGATAATACAGACAACAGTGTTGCATCACCTTCCCAGGAAACATCAGCCAACACCATTATACGGCCAGACAAAACCATGAATAACTCTACATGCCATGAGTTGTCAGTTAAGCTAACAAATGCTTGGGAAACAGTTGAAGAACATTTAGATCAATGTGAAAACTGTCCAAATGAGTTAATAGCACTACGTAAAGCTGAGAGAGCATTATCTCAATCTTATGACTCTTATCGGTCAACCTCAGCTCAATATATCGCCCTACTCCACGCGATAGACACTCAAGAAAGCACTGACCAGATAGAATTTCGTGTTTCTCTAAATATCGCAAACTCCGAAGTAGTAAACAAAGCCATGTCAGATGTCAACGAGCGTATTGACCGCGTATTGGAGACATTGTCGAACAGATCAAGAGGCTCACGCTCTCACCACAGTAGATCGTCAGCGGTGTCTTTAATTGCCAAGATGCATGCCAGGGCCGAGGCAGCCAAGGCCAGGACAACCTTTAGTTTACAAGAAGCTGACCTTCGTAAACGCCACGCGCAGATTAACGAACAGCAACAAATAGCCGCAGCCCGGTCTGCACGCGAAAAGGCCAATTTGGAAGCTAATTTGGAAGTTTTACAACAGCGAAGAGATGTGGCGGCAGCGGAAGCGGAACTCAGAGTAGTACAAGAAAGTGAAGTCAACATACCGTCACATCACGAGCCAATAAACCTCTTGCTACCATCTGAAAATCCAGTACAGCGAACACTGCGTTATGTTGAGAAACACTCGATCGAAAATTCACATGAATGTTCCTTCGTCGGTACGAACACTCGCAATGCACAAAATCTGTCTGGTGATCCAGTTATATCGCAAACACCGATTGCGCAACCTGATGTTTCAAACTGTTATACCGATACCTCTCCTAGAGCCGGGAAAAACCTGGAGAGTACGAATGTCGACTCTCACAACGTCACACGTTCTGACCTCGACCCGAGAGCCCCAAGTTACGTAACCCAAGTTAACATTTGACACAGTCAGGCTAACGAGAACACAATGGCTAATGACTTTACAACGTTCTTACTCAGACGGGACCTACTTCTGACAAGACTCTGTCAGTTTAATGATAAGCCAGAATCTTACGCGATGTGGAAGTTGAGTTTTCAGAACGTTATGCAGGAATTACAAGTCAACGCCCGTGAAGAGCTAGACCTGTTAATTAAATGGCTCGGACCGGAATCCATGAAACACGCCCATAGTCTCCGAGCAGCCAATGCCAGAGATCCAGCAATGGGATGAAAAAGGGAACGTTTAGACGAACGCTACGGCTGTCCAGAGATGGTTGAAGCGGCCTTGAGGTCAAAGCTTTCACATTTTCCAAAGCTGACGAACAGGGATGCTCCGAAATTGTACGAACTGTGTCCTTTCAGAGATTTCATCCATCAAGGAAGACCCTATGTACAAAGCATCGCTCTCTTACTTCGACAGCTCGACTGGGATAATTCCAATCGTGAGCAAGCTTCCGTATGGTATGCAGGAAAAGTGGACAACGCATGCTTCGAACTTCAAAAAACAAAATGGAGTTACATTCCCACCATTCAGTTGTTTTGTGGACTTTATCAAGGAGCTCGCGAAAACGAAGAACGACCCAAGGTTTCGTAACGAAGAATCATCCCCCTCCTCCGTTAAAAACAGACAATCAGTTCAACCACATGAGATAAGTGTTCTGACGAGAAAAACAGAAATCATGAAATCGGAAGATCCCGGAAAGGTCCTAAATCCGAGTGTTCATTGCCCCATCCACAAGACCAAGCACCCACTTAACAAATGTAGGACGTTCAAGCAGAAGCCCATAGAAGAACGCAACAAACTCATAAAGGATTTTGGCATCTGTTTTAGATGCTGTGCAACAACCGAACACATGTCTCGTGAATGCAAGGCCGTCATCGAATGTTCCGAGTGTGGAAGCTCAAAACACCCTTCTGCATTACACAGAAATACAGAGTCTTCTGGGAAAACCGCAACAGTTCCTTCTTCCAGAGCTAATGGCGGGGAGAAAGTCTGTCTAGCAGGCGCAAATTCACCCTCACCCTCCTTACCAAATGTTACCTCTCAATGCACGGAGATTTGTGGAGCAGACTTTAAAGGAAAATCATGTGGGAAAACCATACAAGTCAAAGTAAATCCACAGGGAAAGCCACGGATTGCACAAATCATCTACGCTATTGTCGACGATCAAAGCAATGCGTCGTTAGCCCGCTCTGATTTCTTCAACCGTTTTACGTCAACTACGAGCACAATCCCATACACATTATCTTCATGTTCTGGACTTGTGCAAATGACCGTCAGGAAGGCCACGAACTTTATGGTAGAAGCCCTGGATGGGAGCACAGTTGTTCAGACTCCGACACTGATCGAGTGCAATCAGGTTCCGAACATGAAACAAGAAATCCCCACACCGGAAGTTGCGCTCCACCACCCACATCTGTACAGTATTGCTCGACATATCCCGGCCATAAATGACAACGCAGAAATCCTCCTCCTTATCGGGAGAGATGTTGTCGAAGCTCACCATGTTCTTGACCAACGCATCGGACCAAGAGGAACCCCGTATGCCCAAAAATTACCCTTGGGATGGGTAATAATAGGGGAGGCATGTTTACGGAAGGTACACGCACCGAATATGGTGAATGTAAATAAAACCCACCTCCTGGAAAATGGACGTCGCTCAGTCTTCCGCCCATGTCCAAACAGATTTGACTTGAAGCAAACGCCTACGGACTACAGACTTTCAGGGGGCCCGATGATTCTTTCTGAAGATGATTACATCGACTCATCGCTCTTTGAAATCACAAAAAACGATAACAAAACAGGAATGTCTATGGAAGACAAGCTTTTCATAGAAATAATGGACAAAGGAGTCTACAGAGAGAAAGGAGGGAATTGGACTGCTCCGCTTCCTTTAAAAGATCCTAGACCTCGGTTACCAAACAACCGCCAACAGGCTGTAAAACGAGCAAAGAATCTCCACAACAGCCTGCGAAAGGAGCCCTTAAAGCGCGAACACTTCGTCAATTTTATGCAAGGCATACTTGACCAAAACCATGCAGAATTAGCGCCGCCGTTGAAAGACCAAGAAGAATGTTGGTATCTTCCGCTTTTCGGGGTTTATCACCCTAAGAAATCAGGCCAGATACGTGGTGTATTTGATTCTTCTGCCCAGTACGAAGGATTGTCTTTGAATAATGTTTTGCTGTGTGGACCAGACCTTACCAACAGCCTTTTAGGCATACTTCTTCGCTTTCGACTGGAACCTATTGCAATTACAGGGGATATCCAATAGATGTTTCATTGTTTTCTGGTGAGACCAGATCACAGAAACTTCTTAAGGTTTTTCTGGTACGAAGAGAACAACCCCGACAAAAACCTCGTCGAATACAGAATGAGAGTACACGTATTCAGCAACTGTGCCTCACCCGCAGTGGCAACATACGGTATTCGTAGAGCTGCAGAAGAAGCAGAACCCGTTTATGGATCTGACGTCAAGGAATTCGTTAATAAGGACGTGGACGATGCGCTCAAGTCACTCTCTTCCCCCAATGATGCCATCGACCTGATGAAACGGACTCAAGAGGCTCTCATGCATGCTGGCAATCTACGTCTTCATAAAATTGCTTCCAATAGCGTAGAGGTAATGGAGGCTTTTCCAACAGAGGCCTGAGCCAAAGACTTGAAAGATCTGGATCTTGGATCAGATACCTTACCCCTTCAGAGAAGCTTAGGGCTTTATTGGGATCTCAAGTCCGATACATTCAGATTCCAGGTAAGCCCTGAGGACAAACCATACACCAAGAGAGGGATTTTGTCCACGATAAACAGCCTCTATGACCCCTTAGGTTTTGTATCACCAGTCCCTATTCGTGGAAGAATAATCCTCAGAGAACTCATGGCGCAGAAGATGATATGGGACGAACCACTCTGCCCAGAGTTACATAGGGAATGGAACAACTGGAAATTATCTCTCTCACTTCTCAATAATTTCCAGATACCAAGGTCATATGTTGGACTCTCTTTGAAGCACATGGATAACGTCGAACTCCATATTTTCTCAAATGCGTCTGAAAAGGCGATTGCGGCAGTGGCTTATCTCAGAGCTATCGACAACTGTGGTAACACCCGCACTGGCTTTGTCTTAGGAAAGACAAAAGTCGCCCCTAAGCATGGACACACGGTTCCCAGACTAGAATTGTGCGCCGCGGTTTTAGCAGTGGAAATTACAGAGGCAATCTGTGATCATCTCAACCTGCCATTGTCAATAGCCCATTTCTACACCGATAGCCGTATTGTTCTGGGCTATATCTGTAATCAAACCCGTCGCTTTTACGTTTACATGAGCAACCGGATTGCACGCATCCGAAAGTCAACTGATCCAAGTCAGTGGAAGTATGTTTCTACACAACGTAACCCTGCAGACCAAGCAACTCGGTCTATCCCGTCGTCAGATCTTGAAACAAGTACCTGGTTAACTGCCCCTTTCCAGCTGGAGGAAGAGGACAGGGCAGAGTCTTACCCTCTGGAAGATCCCGACAACGACAAAGAACTAAGGCCCCAAGTTGTGACACTGGACACAAACGTTCAGATAAAGTTGGAACCTCATCGATTCGAACGATTTTCTTCGTGGAAGAGACTCGTGAACGCAATCGTAAACCTGAGGAAACTTGCTATCTCTCGACATAAGGATACGAAACAGTTGGTAGATGTTGATTTATATGTCAGTGCAGAGAAATTCATCATCAGACAGGTCTAGGAAGAGGTATACGCTTCCGAAATCAAAGCACTCAAGGACGGCAAACCCTTGCCCACGAACAGTTCTCTACATCCACTGAATCCTCTCCTTGATGACACAGGCGTGTTGTGCGTTGGTGGCAGGCTTAACCGCTCTACATTGGCAACAGGAGAAAAGAATCAACATCATCCCCCCTCGGCATCACATTGCAACGTTACTCGTGAGGCACTATCACCACAGTGTACAGCACCAGGGACGTCACTTAACAGAGGGCGCTGTGAGGTCAGGTGAATTGTGGATTATCGGAGGTAAACGGCTTATAGGTACAATCCTTCGTCGGTGCGTCATCTGTCGAAAACTTAGGGGGAAGGCGGCATGTCAGCAGATGGCCGACCTACCTTCAGATCGACTTACAGCAGGCCCACCATTCACCTTCGTAGGAGTTGATACATTCGGACCATGGCCTGTTGTCTCAAGACGTACAAGAGGCGGTCAAGCAAGTAGTAAAAGATGGGCGATCCTGTTCACCTGTCGCGTTTCACGTGCCATACACATAGAAGTCATCGAGGATATGACCTCCTCATCCTTTATCAACAGCCTTCGACGTTTCATTGCCGTCAGAGGAAAGGTGAAAGAGTTCCGATCGGACAGGGGGACAAATTTTATTGGAAGTCTGGACAGCCTTGAAATCGATTCGACTAAAATCGAGAATCCGGAAATCAAGCGCTTTTTGTACGACAAGGGCACGAAGTGGACATTCAATCCTCCACACTCCTCACACATGGGTGGGGTGTGGGAGCGGATGATCGGGGTAACGAGGCGTATCCTAGACTCCATGTTATTACAAGCTAACACCAAGAGCCTCACACACGAAGTATTGTCTACCTTTTTGGCTGAAGTATCGGCAATCGTGAATGCTCGACCTCTAGTGCCGGTTTCGACTGACCCTAACGAACCCACTATTTTGTCTCCAGCGATACTCCTCACACAAAAGATGAACCAGGAAGTTGAGCTTGCTGAACATTTGGACATAAAAGACACCTACCGTGCCCAGTGGAAACACGTGCAGGTCTTGGCAGACACCTTCTGGAAATCTTGGAGGGAGGAATACCTTCAAGCACTACAACCACGGCGCAAATGGCAGACTGCTCACCCTAATGTGAAAGCTGGAGATATTGTGCTCATGACAGATAAGGACACCCGCAGAAATGACTGGCCTATTGGAATAGTTACCAAAGTCTTTCAGAGCGCGGACGGCAAAGTTAGGAAAGTGGAGATTCGTGTGACGAGAAATGGATCCATTACCACGTATCCTAGACCCATTTCTGAGATTGTGCCGCTTCTCTCCGAGTGATGATATTGATTTATGACCATATTTCTTCCAGGCAGCTACTCCAGATCAGTGATCCATTGGATGACCCATGTTTGTGTTTAAATAATATCATAATCTGATATTAGGCGGGGAGTGTCACGCCTATCTTATACTGTGAACATGTAGAACTCCCCAGTGCCAGAGTTAGTTTTGGTGACATTACATATCACAAAATCGTCGAGGCGTATTTCTCGTTCCTGTTATCTAAATGGCGCTCAAAGCTGACAACAACCAAACAACCACAGTGTAAGTGTAACATTTACAGTTAGATATGCATGTACATATAAACGGGATCATATAAGGTGTTAATTTTGTTTTGAAAATAAGGCGTTTAAGGAGCGCGGTGACAGTTTGAGAGACAACAACAACGCTTGTGTTGAATTGTGTGCATTTCCATGCGAACTCCACGGGATTTATTGACACTCAATGAAACGTAGTAAATACGCATTACATAACGATGTGTATTTGCACCATTACATTATCGTTATGCCTGAACTTTCTCAACCTAGAACGTGTATGTTAAATTCAGTTGTTGATTGTTTCTACCGACACTGTTTTATTGTGTTTCAGTTATTTACCTCAGCATGGTTCGGCAATAAAGGCGACTTGTTGCAGAACTTTGCGTGGTTATCTAATCTGTTAAAGCCCTCCGGGGTGAGGCAGCAGATACCATAGGTCGAGCTCGCATTGGCATTGATGTGAAACGAACTGTGCATGCGCTGTAAGAAATACATATATATGACTGTGAAGGTGCAAAAGTATCAACCAAATATCGTGTATATGTATATAAAGTACAAACCAAATATCGTGTATATATATATATAAGTACAAAACAAATGTCGGGTATACATGTAAAGTACAAACGTTTATCACAACACAGAATTTGAATAATTCTAGGCCACTGTTGTCTAATGAATTTGAGTTCACGTCACTGCAGTTTTTATACTAAATCAGTTCTGCTTTTAGCCATGGTGCTAGGCAGCATGTAAGTTGCTACTAAATATGGATTTACCTGAGGAGTTGAAGTAAAACCCTAAATCAGTTAACTGGTCAATTTCACCCGTTACTTAAGACAGACAACTCGGCAACTATCACACTGTCGTCGATGCATATTCTGGTTTTACTCTCTACCCTGTTGTCTAGTATATTATAACATAATTTCCTGTGGCTTAATTTCCGCTTAATTTTTCGCTCTCCGGGACTGGGACTGAACCAACCAGCATTTGTTGTTATAAATGCATGTCTTAATGCAAATGATAAACAATTCGCTGACTTCCCCCCACCCCTTGAGTTCTACAACACTGCCCAAATCATACAGCCACTGAACCCATACATATATACATGCCTCTCAAATGCCCATGGGGACCCCGTGGAAGAGGGAGTTAGCGCCATAGTGCAGCGTAATTACCCGGGGAGATCGCTGTAAATTCAATCCGAGCGCACGCTGTATGCCTTCCTCATCAGTCAACGTAGGTTGATCTGCCAGCAGTCTGTGGATGGCCGTGGGTTTCCCCCCAGTTCTGTACGGTTCCGTGCCACCATAGTGCTGGCCGCTGCCGTATAAGTGACAGCCCATGGATGTCAGACCGGATATACGACCTTTATATAAGTACGCCGTACATGCTGTGACCAGTATTTTCTAATTTATCCTATGTTTGGCTCTACATGTGCCCTGTAGCTGTAGAGTCGTAGGAGCCGTATACGTTGTACGTCTCAGACTCCAGAGCGTTTTACTTCAGGACTTATCACACCGAAACGGGGTTCCTCACCGATTCTCTTTACTAAACAGACACAAGAATGGCTCACTGGGTGTTGTATTTGACAATCTCCATTCTCGCCATTCCATCGGACACTCGTGGTAAGCTAGATTTTTGGATTATCGCATCACGCTTCACGTTCTGATTTTCCCTTGTGTAGTATTGGGCTGTGGGTCTACATGCAGATCTGCTCAAGTCTATATCTGAGAAAAAACTTAGTTCGACTGTACTTCACATCTGGCAGTGTGGTTTCAGTTACATGTATTAGGGTTCCAGTAACCACGATATCAATACAGTCAAGTTCTGCTTTTACCATTAAAACTAGATGTTGGTGAGCAGCTGGCCGTGGTCTAGTGGTTAGAAGTGGTCACCCTTCATAAATATATATATATATATATATAGGAAATGGGTTTGAACTTTTGTCTTGTTCTAATTCTGAATATGTACATTTAGAAGTAATGTATAATATATGAGTTCCAATATGATTTCAGAAAAATGACATAGCATGTATCTCATTATTAACATATACATGTAATGTAGAAATCTTTGTTTAATGTAGAAGTTATACGAGGAGGGAGTTTGTGTTTATTAATTTTCTTTTTTATGTACCGTAATTCTTCTAATTTTTCGAAAATGTTTACCATAAAGGGGCAATTTGTCTGTTTGGGTCAAACACCTGGGGATCGAAAATGGGGGAAAGGGGTAATCTTTTCCTTCATCCTTTTAACTGTCACACAAGAGATCACAGCTTAGCCGCCACGTTTGTTAGCTTGACACTCAACTAACAGGCTACTTGCTGTCAGAGGCTTTGGCCTACTGCCAGAGCTGTTCACTTACCCAGCCGGAGCTGGTCACTGACTTTTATTCATATTTATGTCTTCTACACGACACAATAATCACCAAATTAAAGTTAATTAAATTAAAATACGACTCAGTTCTCTGTTTTCTCAGCTTTCCCACCTTTTGGTAACTTGGTTCAACAAAATGGTTTACGTCCAATTAGTCGACTGACTGATTGCCGTGGGGAATATAAAAGACTACAACACAGAGAGTAAACCAGAGCAGCGACTACCTTGTGATAGTTGACACATGGTCACACTTTACCAGTGAAACCCGCCATTTTATCGATTTACACTCAGTTAGGGTTTTAATGTAACTGTCCATGTTAGGTTTCAAGAAGTAACAACTTACTCTCCCCTAGCACCACATCTTAGCAGAATTGGGTTAAAAAAATTGCAGTGATGTCCAATGCAATTTATTTAGACGTCACTGGTCTAGTATTACTCAAAGTACTGTTATGTCATCACATTTAACACGTGTATACGCAAGAACATGGAAACACTGCAAAGAGACTAGGCCTGGGGTATGCGTAACCCACCACAAGAATCCCTGTTTATGCAGGAATACACTATAAAAGAGTACAACACAGAGAGTAAAACCAGGGCAGCCACAACAGTGTAATAGTTGACAAATGGCCAAACTTTACCGGCGAAATCCGCCACCTTGTCCGTTTACCTCATTTAGGGTCTTATTCTAACTGTTCATCTGAGTGTTTAAGAAGTAACAACTTACATATCCCCTAGCACCGTGACTTAAGCAGAATTAGGTAAAAAATTGCAGTGATGTTAAATGCGATTTATTTAGACTTCACTGGTCTCGTGTTATTGAAAGTCCTGTGTTGCCATCACATTTAATGCACGTATACACATTAACATGGAAACAATACAAAGGGACCAGGCCTGGGGGTTGCGTTGTCCACCATCAGAATCCCGATTTCGGCTGATACCCGTATTCTGATTTTTGTGAAATAAAATCTGTCATATTACATGTTCCTTTCATGGGATTTGTGGTTTTGGGGGAATTTTTTGGTCACAAATGATTAATGTACCAATAAAATCACTGGGTATTGCATATCCAACACCAGAAAAGACATTAAAAACAGCCAAAATTAAGGTTCTTGAGTTCTGCCAAAACGCAGATTCATATGTCACCTAAAAAGCATTTAATTGAATTATTATTTCAGTCTGCCCCAGAGGTCGGTTTGGAAGAAAGTGTAGGTTAAACTGTCACTGTAAGAACGTGGACTCCTGTGACGATGTATACGGGACATGTGACGAGCAAGGCTGCGTTGATGGATACTTGGGTGACAACTGTCAGAAAGGTAATACCGCTCAAAAAGCTGCTGCTGAATCAAGCATTCTGGGCCCAGTTGTACGAAGCCCTCTTAACGGTGCGGACAGATGACTGTCATGGCGACGTGATGCCCACAGTGCTGGTTGCTATGGTAATTACCTGTTGTTAAGGTTAAGTAGGCTTCGTGCAAGAGGGCCCTGGGCACGTAACTACCGTAGCAATTAACACTGTAGGCATTACGTCGCCATGACAACTAGGTCTGCATTTGACCCAAATATCAGCTAGCCATTTTTACACAAAAATACTTTATATTCAAAGCTTCATTATGGTCGCTCCGAAGGCTCCGACGACCCCACTCTACCCAGGGCTTTCAGGTTAGTCTGTGAACTAAGGATTTATTATTTGATGGTGGCTTGAAGATTGTTTTTGACTTAAGCGATGGCAGTCAGTTTTATGGATGTGGGAAACTGGAGTGTCCGGCATAAATGACCAATCTGCCTTTGTCATACCATATTGGTGGAAAATAAATCGTGAGGCTGCGCAAGTAAACGGTCATATGAGGGTCAGTGAAAGATAATGTCCACCAAGGCCTCACGAAATGTGGGACCGATGGAACGTACAAATTCTCAGCCCGAAGCCGGGATTGAACCTGTACCTCACGTGCCAGTGAAGTACGGTAGGGAGACTTTGAATCACTGGTCAGTTATAGGAGTAGATGTGTAATCCGTCTTTACACTCCTTTCATAATCCTGGTTATCGTTGTTACATTGGACAACAGTAAATAATAATAATGCTTTATTTCAGACAACAAGGTTTTATATGAAAAATAATTTGTTCGAAAGAAGTAAGATAACGAGGTAAATGATATTAGCCCAAGAGTTCTGAACTACAGCCATGTAGAAAAGGCACTATTGAACAAACAGAATATTAGGTCATCTGGCCATAGGTACTGACGTGTAGCCGATGTATGATTCTTGCCGGTTCCTGAATGCACTATTTGAACTCAGTTCAAGTCGATTTCTAAATCCATACACAGATTTACGAATAACTTCAACAAATGAAGTTATTTTATTGATTGCAAACATAACAGAACCGCTGAAACTATATCGGTAATGTAACGACCAGCGGATGTTATTATACAAAAAACATATACAATGTAATATTCATACTAAATACTTAATGACATGTTTCAGAAAGAAAAACACTATTGTAAAGACTGTTAGAAATGAACGGGTTTTGGAAAACTGAAAATTTACAGCTTACCTTTAATTCTGTGGTAAAATTTCTTGCTTTTTCAGCCTGTCGAACGGGTCAGTTTGGAGAAGGTTGTCAGAATGTCTGCCACTGTAAGAACAAGTACTCTTGTGACAGAGCAAACGGCAAATGTGATCGATATGGCTGCGCTGTCGGATACAAGGGAGACAACTGCCAGGAATGTACGAAATCTCCAAGATTTTAGTCTTCTCTCTTAGTCGATTTCCGCATCTAGACAAACATTCTCAACCTGTAATGCAGAGTAACATTAAACTTTTTCATATTATTATGTACAGAGTTCACGCAGCCCTGGGGAATTATTGAAAGCTATCATGGAATTTTTTAGGTAAAGAAATTTCAGGCCGTGAAAGTTATATAATTTGATTGATTTCGTTGTTTCAGATTTCAAATACTTGACATTTTATCCTGGAAAGACTTTAATGTGTTGTTGATATATCCTGTCCGAATTATAGCAGTGGAAAAAATTTGCATATGGCTAAGCGGTCAATTTTCCCACAAGAATTGAATAACACTAAGCAGTCGTGAGGGTTCGTAAACTGGTAATGAAAGTCCTTTAAAACATCATAGAATTTTATTTGAGAAGGTCCTTGAAACTCATGGAGTACTTGTGTCATTGTCCCACAGGCAGACACTATTATAAACTGCAGTTTATAGCTTGCATTTGGCAATGTGAATAAAGTTTACATTTGCTTCATGCAGGCACTAAAGAAGTTTGGAGTTTATGACTGTATTTATTTATTTATTTACTTATTTATTTATTTGTTTATTTATTTATTTGATTGATTGGTGTTTGTATTTATTTGTTTTTGGTGGGAGGAAATCGGACAGAGCCCGGGGGAAACCCGCGACCATCCGCAGGTTGCTGCCAGACCTTCCCAAGTACGGTGGGATAGGAAGCCAGCATGAGCTGAACTTGAACTCACAGCGACCGCATTGGTGTTTTAACATCATGATGTATGATACTTAATAATTAACCATTTTACTACAATGAAAGTTTAGTGCAAAATTTGTGATGAGCTGTCTCCAAAACATTCGTTTCCGTTGGGCTAACATGAGTGGATTACTCATGCCTGTCCAAGAAATCCTTCGTGCTATTCGTGGCTAACATTTACAGTTGATGGATTTTATTATATAGTTTGTTTGTTTCGACTTTCCCCAGCCTGTCCTGTCGGCCATTATGGAGCGGGATGTGTAGGAGTCTGTCACTGTCAGAACGAGGCTCCCTGTGATCGGATGTACGGAACATGTTACGGCAAAGGCTGCGAGGCAGGATATAGCGGTAACAATTGCCAGGAAGGTAAGAAAAAACTGCCCAGAATTCTTTATTTATTGATTTACGTACTTGTTTATTTATTTATTTGATTGGTGTCTTACGCCGTACTCAAGAATATTTCACTTATACGGCGGGGGCCAGCATTATGGTGGGAGGAAACTGGACAGGGCCAGGGGAAACGTAGAACCATTCGCAGATTGCTGGCAGAGACCTGAATTCTATCGTGGCTCACTTGGTTAGCGCGCCAGCGCAGCCCTATGACAAAGAGTCTCTCACCAATGCGGTCGCTGTGAGTTCAAGTCCAGCTCATGCTGGCTTCCTCTCCGATCGTACGTGAGAAGGTCTGCTAGCAACCTGGAGATTGTCGTGGGTTTCCACCTGGCTCTGCCCTGTTTCCTCCCACCATAATCCTGGCCGAAATATATCTTGAGTACGGCGTAAAACATCAATCAAAACAATAAATAAATAAATAAATTCTGTAGGAAATGAAAACACACTGTACTAGTATCATCTGGAAATGTCAAATACAAGTAACATTTATAGTGTGCTGTAGGAGATATCTCAGAATATAAATGAAATGCGTTTTTAGCTCATACGGCAATGGAAATTAGGTAAGGACGTGAAGGAAGCCAGAGTTTTCAGAATAAATCATTGTTCTTTAGTAGGCATTATAGTGCTTACCTGGGAACCAGCACCCTACATCGGTCTACGGTCTTGTTTCCAGGTCAGTGTTTATTCGAGAACCCGCCGTTTACCTCTACACGTGGCTTGTGTCCTTGTTTCCTGGTCATTGTTTATTTGGGAACCCGCCGCTTACCTCTACTCATGGCTTGTGTCCTTGTTTCCTGGTCATTGTTTATTTGGGAACCCGCCGCTTACCTCTACTCATGGCTTGTGTCCTTGTTTCCTGGTCATTGTTTATTTGGGAGCCCGCCATGTAACTCTACACGTGCCCGTGTTTTTATTACCAGGCCAGTGTTTATCCGGTAACCCGCTTCCTTACACGTGGTTCATGTTTTTGTGTCCAGTTCAGCGTTTATGCGGAAAAACGCCTCGTAACTCACGTGGCCCGTGTTTTTGGTTCCAGGTCAGTGTTTATCCGGGAACCCCCCGTGCCAATTACACTGCCATTGTTACAGCTCAGATATGAATCCTTGTCCGACCGGAGTTCGGAATGGCTGTGCTAAACAAAGATGTGAGCGCGGATGGGGTGGACCTCTGTGTCAGAGAAGTATGGAGCTACATATCCTATGCTTAGCCAGCGTAAGCGAAAGTCAATGACGTAAATTTATGCGATGTTTTCCTAAGAGCCTATTTGTTTTAAGAGGGAGAGGGGGGTCTCCGTGGCTCTGTCGATTAGTACGCTATCGCAGGGCAATGACTCACCAATGCGGTCGCTGTGATGTCAAGTCCAGATCATTTTGGCTTCCCCTCTGGCCGTGGGAAGGTCTGCCAGCAACCTGCGGATGGTCGTGGGTTTCCACCGGGCTCTGCCCTGTATCCTCCCACCATAATGCTGACCACCATCGTATAAGTGAATTATTTTTGAGTACGGCGTAAAACACCAATCAAAGAAATAAATTAGTTAATTAAAGGCGGGAAGGAGTTCTACAAGCTTCTCATTTTGACCAAAAGGTTTCTATTACTCAGAATAGATTAAATTAAATCACGTTTCCAGCGAGCTTTCAGCCCTGAAATGTCATGGAGAGATACCATGATTGATTTATTCGATTGGAGTTTTACGTCGACATTTCACTTATCCGACTGCAGCCAACATTGTCGTGAGAGGAAACTGAGTAGAGCCCGAGGGAAACCCACTACCGAGAGATCCATTGACCCGTCTGAAAACCGCGGGGTTCTGGTAACGGTATATAGCTAATCCTGTTGTATGAGCAGCTCACGGTAAGCATTGATCTCTGTAATATGTTAAACGTAGATAAAATAATGTAGTTGCAGGAAAAAATGTCTAACATATATGAAATGTATTTCTTATCACTTGTACCATGTACATGTACCACCATCAAGTGAATTTCCCAAGTGGCAGGTGAAAAATAAATCAACTTGCCACCTCCAGCATGGAAAATAACGGCTGAATATTTTTCGATGGCTACCGCAGGCTATCGACGTTTAGTTCTGACGTGCTAAAGCAATGATCTTCATTGAACATACTTACTTCTATCAGCTGCAGGTTTGATAATAGTCTCTCTAACACGGCCAACATAATTGCCTTGCTGTGAAGTTATCTCAGTTTGAATATCATTTTAGTGGGGAAATGAATTACTGGGAAAACATTTGTTACCTCATGGCGGGAATGAATATTTGTTTACTGGCCTAAATAAAGGAGTGGTTTGAACCATGATTATTTAAAGATGAAGGCTAGAACGTCTGGTTATGGGTTGAAATTTGTAGTTCAAATTTGTTTGCCGCACATATTACACGACTTCGGCCTCCGTGGCCGAGGTGGCTAACGCGCTAGTGCTGCACAATAACCCAGGGGCCTCCCACAAATGCGGTCGCTGGAGTTCTAGTTCAGCTTCTGCTGGCTTCCTCTCCGGCCGTAGGTGGGAAGGTGTGCCAGCAAAGTGCGGATGGTCTTGGGTTACCCCCGTGGGCTGTGTCCCGTGTCCTTCCACTATTAGGCTTGCCGTCGTGGTACAAATGAAATATTCTTGAGTACAGCGTAAAACACCAAGCAAATATATAAATAAATATCACATGACGTCATATTAATTCATTTCATCTTTGGCTTGACTAAACATTATTCCATATTTACATTAGCAACACTCAGATGTATGTAATTTCAAGCATTTTACATATAAAAATGAATTATGCTGTATCTACATAGAAGAATTCCACACTATTGTTTGAAACGGAAAAGGAAATTATATTAAGAAGAGCCTTTTCCTTCAAATGCCGTGGAGTAATGTACACGTTTGTATGTTGATCGATCGAAAAAGCCCTTATTCATTATTGTATGAAAACATTTTGTGAAGCATTGTATACGTAATCGTATCTATACATTTCTTTGAAAGGCAACGTTGTTTTGGGTTCCAAAAACAAGAGGAACGCTCCAGTAGCAGTGTTGGGATCAAGCTGGGCAATGTTTGCAATGGAACGTGCTTTCGATGGCATCAAGACAACATCTTTCTGGTCTCGCGCCGAAACAGACCCTTATTTGTGGGTGAAACTCCCATCCTTGGGGGTTATCTTCTCCATGAAGATGTACATGGACGTCAAGGGTAAGGCTTTCTATATTGATTTATTTATTTATCATTTGATTGGTGTTTTACGCCGTCAACGGCGGTCAACATTATGGTGAGAGAAAACCGGCAGAGCCCGGGAGGAAACCCCCGGCGGTCCACAGGTTGCGGCGAACCTTCCCACTTACGACCGAAGAGGAAGAGATGGGTTTGAACTCACAGCAATGACATTGGTGAGAGGTACCTGGATCATTACGCTCGACTAGCGCGCTAGCTCCCTCGGTCATGGAGGCCACCCTTTCACATTTAAAAACAGGAATAGATAGGAAAAGATAGGAATAAAACCCTAGCTGAAAAAATAACAGGTAGGATTCTATATGTCACGTGTGACCTATTGCCTAGTACCGCACTGTAAGATGTTTGTTTCATTTTGAGGAAACCGGTCTCCAAATCCTGAGTACACTATCCGAGTCAGTGAAACATCCGACTTTGCCAATTCCAGCCTGTGTTACTCCGGAACGGTGAATCCTGCCTCACCAGAGTACGCCATCAATTGTACGATGCCCAGGATTGGAGAGTTCGTTAGGGTACAGGTTCAAGGCCGCTGCAGTCTCATCCTACATGAGCTGGAGATTTACAGTAAGTGTTACATAAAATACTGATGCAGGCTCACCCGATAGGAGTTAGAGATTTACAGTAAGTGTTACATAAAATACTGCTGCACGCTCACCCGATAGGAGTAAGAGGTTTACAGTAAGTGTTATATGAAATACTGCTGCCATAGAGGGCTAGCAGTTTAAAGTTCTAAACGGCGAAGTTGGTCGTAACGGAGTGGTTAAAAGCACTATTTGGGTGAAAGTCAGACACACCTTACTGAGCAGGTACGGTGGCCTAGGCTTCAGGTTTTTCCCCAAAATTGAACAAAAAACATAAAAGAACTAAACAGCACTCAGAAAATGGATTTACCATGAATTCTTTACTAGACAACGGGCCATGTTCTACAGGTTACCACGCCTGTTATGCCCTTCACTCATTGATTGTTTCTATATATACACCGAACTGTAAGTTTTCACGCCATTCTCTGTCGAAGACACTTCGGTGAGTGTCGCAATGTTAGGCGTTGCTCAGTATATAGCTGGCTTAACTGTTATTCAATCTACCCTGCCCAGGTAGCTCAAAATATTCATGTTTACGGCAAAGTACCCGTCTTCCAATCACAAAAACGCAAGATACGAAATCAGTTCCTGTTTTGGACCCAGATTTTCCTGGTATAACCGCCTGTGTGGCCATGGTGACAATATAAAGTGGTCAGCGCGACAGCCGTGTGGCCGTATGCACACAGTGACGTTCAGTGAAGTCACCGTCTGTCTTATTCCAGCGTGATGTGCACACCCAGAGCTAAATCACATGAAGTAAAGTGTTAAGCAAGTTGCCAAAGGTCAGCGGTTTTATTACCCTAGAAGGATTTGAGAGCCAGGAACAGAATGTAATTGATGTTTGAATAAGGTCGCCATATGTCTTTGTTATAACTTTTAATGTGTCCTGGTGCTTGGGGAGGGGGAGGGGGAGGGGGGTTTACGTTGTTACTTCTTAAATGCTTACATGAACAGTTAGAATAAAACCCCATTTGATTATTCATATTCTTATTTGATTCATGTTTTATCGATGTTTTACTCAAGAATATTTCACTTATCCGACGGCGGCTAGCATTATGGTGGGAGGAAACCGGGCATAGCCCGGGGAAAACCCACGACCATCCTCACGTTGCTGGCAGAAAAACCCCATATGAGGTAAACTGACAAGTGGCCGGTTTTCACTGGTAGTTTGTGACCATTTGCCAACTATCACAATGTCGTCGCTGCTCTGGTTGACTCTCTGTGTAGCAGTCTTTTATATTGCCACTTCCTGGCATAACTGTTTATATAAACACAGGACAGAACTGTGAGCAGTGGAATTCTTATATTCTTTTTACTACAACGGGCCCAGTTTTTTCATGGAACAGTATATTTGACCCTATACCATAACGTGAAATATTTTCGAATTTTGCATAAAACGCAATCAGAAAAATAACCTCTTTCACCCTTCCATGGTGAGATAAACTGCTGGGAAAATATTACGAAACACAGGCATGGTGTTACCGATTACCCTTTTTTGCTGACTCGTGTGCTTAAATTTTGGAATCCTCGTGAAATAGTTCACACTAATTTATGCCTCCAGTTTTTTTCCAGGGTGCAGTGAATATTGGTTTGGGTATGAATGTGACCGGCTTTGTAACTGTCGGAATGCCACGGAAGTCTGTGACATTATCAACGGGAAATGTCGAAGTGGCTGTCCAGATGGTTTTAATGGAACAGACTGTCATTCAGGTATTTATATTTAAATGTATGGTGAATGTATATGAATGCACAACTGAAGGTATATAAATGTACGCTTCTTACGTTATGTGGTAAATGTATACAAATGTGTGGTGATTGTGCGATAAATGTATATAAATGTGTAGTCATGTACATAAATGTATGGTAAATGTGTATACATGTGTGGCAGATGTATATAAATGTTGGGTACATGTATATAAATGTGCGGTAAATGTATATAAGTGGGGGTACAAGTGTGGTAAATGTATATAAGTGGGGGTACAAGTGTGGTAAATGTATATAGATGTGTGGAAAATGTATATGTACGGTAAATGTGTACAATTGTACGGTTAACGTCCTAACACCCCCTCCCCCCGAAAAAGTGTATTTTTTGAGAGGCAAGAATATTATCTTTGGTGCTGAAACTAACATTATCTACTGAGTACTTAGAACATCACCCTGCTTTTCAAACAAACCTCAAAACATATTCAAAAGTAACATTGTGTTATCACAAATTCATAGGCAATGAACTGTGCCGTTTGATCATTTTTTTCGTTCAAAACTGGCACGGTTTATCCCAGAGGTATGTGAAACCTGAGTTTCGTTAAGCTTGGTATTTTCTACACGCTTATCTGCCCTTGATGTCCCCCTAGTGTATCACGTCATCCTGGCGATTTTGTGTAGCAATTAATTCTGCCATTCACGTACCTGTTTATGATGGCATTAGCTTTCCATGCGTCGAAAATTGATAAATGCAATGAAACCTGACTATAAATTTATAAATACTATAAATTATGCTCTAGCCATCTTGAGGGGACGTGTTTTGATCTGATATACACACCTCAAACCCGGAAATGACAAAATCTGGTCACATATATTTGGTACATTAGCATCATTCAAGGGCAGACAAGCGATGTGCGATTTTCCTCTCCGATTTTTGGTGTTCAATCTATCTTTATTTTCATTTAGTAAAAAACTTTATACTCTTAAAAGAGTTACATTATTCAGTTAAGTAAAGTGAAATATAGAACCGAGACAGTTGATCTTTAATACCTGCGTGGAAAGTACGCAGTTTATGAACTTCTGTAACTGGGTGCTGAATTACTTCCCCCTGAATCACTCTCCCATTTAATAAGAACGTTTTTAGGAGCAAGCCATTCGAAAATTGATGGCTAATATCGAGCTTCAAAGCTAAAACGGCTTACTAGCCTACTTGAGTGGCTAATTTTAAGACTTCAACTATCTGGAAAGGCCCGAGGGTATACTTTGAAAACAGGATTGTGAATCTTTTGTTGGCAACTTTCAAAAACTCTGCCCTATCTTTTGGGCGAATATCAATGCGCGAATTGTAACTGCTTGCGAGAGCTGTCTTAACCTCGTGTAAGAGTTCTTGCGAGATTGCGATTGGTATTCCAGCAAAACACCCATGCAGGTAGTACACAAACACAGCAGCCGTATAGCAGGTAACGGTGGGTTGATGTGACGCGTCAGTCTCTCATCGAGTCGTATTTATAAGTAATTTATTCCATAGTATCTTTTCTGTTTTCACTCAAATATTTTTTCAAGTATGGCTATTTTTGTCTTGAACGTGTTTATAACTGCTAAGGGTATAAGAGTCAGCTAAGTAAGCTAAGCGTATAGGAGTCAGCTAAGTCATCGAAGCTTATAAGAATCAGCTAAGTATACAAGAGTCAGCTAAGCGTACAAGAGTCAGCTAAGTCAGCGAAGCGTATAAGAGTCAGCTAAGCGTACAAGAGTCAGCTAAGTCATCGACGCGTATAAGAATCAGCTAAGTATACAAGAGTCAGCTAAGCGTATAAGAGTCAGCTAAGTCATCGACGCGTATAAGAGTCAGCTAAGTCAGCGAAGCGTATAAGAGTCAGCTAAGTCAGCGAAGCGTATAAGAGTCAGCTAAGCGTATAAGAGTCAGCTAAGGGTACAAGTCAGCTAAGTCAGCGAAGCGTATAAGAATCAGCTAAGTATACAAGACTCAGCTAAGTCAACGAAGCGTATAAGAGTCAGCTAAGCATACAAGACTCAGCTAAACGTATAAGAATCACTATATATATACTGTCCGAAAAGTACACATGTAAGTACTAAGCGTACCGATTTCTCTAGCCTTCGATAAAGTCGCATGAGCTGCGATTCGTAAATGGGACATAAGTGTTTCAGGTTTCCGGCTGTATGAAGTTGTAATGATGTGCATTGTATCTTTTTTAGTCTGTCGGCGGGGTCGTTTCGGAAAGGATTGCGCACTTCAATGTCACTGTAAGAATGTGGATTCCTGTAACAAGGTAGACGGGTCGTGTGACAGATATCGCTGTGCTGACGGATATAGGGGAGACAACTGTCAGGAAGGTAACTATTTTATAATCTACTGTATTTGTATTGCTAGAAAACTTACGAATAAAATTCAAATTTCGGCCTTTGTCAGCCGTCATTTTGAGTGTTTTGGACACTTATCCCAACTGTTTTGTTTTAAAACGGTTGGTTATTGTTGAGTAGTAACTTCCTGGTGCATGGCTTCTCTGTGGCAAGTTACAATCCCAGTTCTAGTATCGATCGGTCATTATCAACAAAATCATTGCAATTTTTTACGTATTGTGTACGAATGCATAGCAATGCATTGTATAGGCATGGAAATTTCCCAACTCTCAGATCGGAAGCTGTTAACCAAAGTACAACCATATAAAAACAGCACTAAAGATGATGCAAAGATTTAACCTTTCTGGTGCTCAGTTTTGCTGCATATTCTTTTTAGAAAGTATAAAAGAGAGGAGAGGAGATGTAACACATTTGTAAAATGAATGCAATATTTAAATATCTCATTTTTTTCTCCTCCGCGTGCAGGAATTTTTTGTTGTTTTAGTGAGGGTTACTCGGGCTGCGGTACTAGAGCTAACAGTTTGTGGGAGGTAAAATTCAGAGGACAAATCTTTTGTCAGCATATATAAGTGAAAATAATACTCAAGTAACTTAGTTTCATTCTGACGGTTTTCCTGTGTTAGAAGTTTGATTGTTTCTGTGGCATTTTCAATGTTCATGCCACACGTACAGAGCTTGTTCGTCGTCGGCCATCTTGCTTCACAGTCTGTTGATGCTACCATGTGTGTCATGCAATGTGATACTTGTAACTCAATAAATATTGCTTCACTGTTGACATATTATATACCACTGGATAGAGAAAGTCAATAGCAGTCGATCTGTACAATATTGCAATTTTGCTGGAATGTACAGATCCAATCTCAGATCGGCAGACGGAAGACACCGGCTTTCAGGCCGGACCAACCGAGTTCCAGTGGTTACCTTCAAGCGACTCTTAAGTCATTTTTCAAAGAATTTGAGCGCAGATGTCATATTCAAGAATGGTTAATACTATACCCATATGTACTTGCCATAAACTATGCAAATCTAAAACTGACCTTAAGTTTAAACTTGTTTTAAAGGCGCCAGAAGTCCCAAACCGCTAATAACGAAAATTGGACTTCGTATAATGTATCTCATTTCGTAGTTGAAGCTAGTTCAACATGATGTAGGGGCGTGTCAAGAGAAAATTAGTAAAGCTCAGCATGTCTTATCATATGATTTTAAGAGGTTTATTTTGGTCATGTGGGGCGAAATGGGGTGTCCTAACTATTCAAATGGGGTTGACAGTGTCGGACCACATGTAGCAAGCCTCTATATTTGCTTTGTGTCTATCATGCCACACCTGAAGCATAGTTTGTATGAGAATAACAGAAACCATATGTTGGCTGTGAAATTCCCCCGGTCCCTTTCTTAGGGTAAACATTCATATATGTATACGGCTTAAAATGTTAAAGAGTTAGACTATGTAAATTATGGTATATCAGTTAATTATATACAGACTTAATCTGAAATGTTTTTCATAACTTTCTTTCATGCAACCGATTTATGTTTTTTGTTGGTTTCCATAAACGTGAAACACAGAAGCGAAGAGTTGTTGCTGGTTAGGCCAATACGGCTGAAATCTCCAGTCTGCAGACAACAATTCGAATGATTCTCATTAACTAGCATGTTGCTTTCCTCATAGAGCGATTCTCAAACCTCCTAGCTTACACAACAAATAGTTGATGGATAAAAGTGTAAAATTATGACACATTTACTTCAGTGTCTCCTTGGAAAAGAAAGGCCAGGCAACAGAATTATCTCCATGCAAGAAACCTTAGCATTCATCGTAGAGAACATTTCAAAGCCTATAGGTTCTATATTATTATTGGCTATTTTATTGGCTATGACACAAGTATTCATGTAAGTATTAAGTGTACCGGTTTCCTTACCTTTAGATAAAGTTGCAGGAGATGTGATTGGTGAACATAAATGTTTCGATTTTCTGGCTAAACGAGGTGGTAATGGCGTGTACTGTATTTTCTCAGAATGCCAACAGGGTCGTTTCGGAAAGTATTGTACAAGTGAATGTCACTGTAAGAATGTGGACTCTTGTAATAAGGTGAACGGTACGTGTGACGAAGATGGCTGTGCTGACGGATATAAGGGAGACAACTGTCAGGAAGGTAACTATTTCATAATCTACTGTGTATACATTGCTAGAGAACTTACTAATAAAATTCAAATTTCGGCCTTTCTCGACCTTAATCTTAAACAAAGTTATTCCTCATTTTCTGGTGCTCAGTTTTGCTACATATTCTTTTTAGAAAGTATAAAAGTGAGAAGATGAGATGTAACACACGTGTAAAATGAATGTAACATTTAAATATCTCATTTTTTTCTCCTCCGCGTGCAGGAATTTTTTGTTGTTTTAGTGAGGGTCACTCGGGCTGCGGTACTAGAGCTAACAGTTTGTGGGAGGTAAAATTCAGAGGACAAATCTTTTGTCAGCATATATAAGTGAAAATAATACTCAAGTAACTTAGTTTCATTTTGACGGTTTTCCAGTGTTAGAAGTTTGATTGTTTCTGTGGCATTTTCGATGTTCATGCCACACGTACAGAGCTTGTTCGTCGTCGGCCATCTTGCTTCACAGTCTGTTGATGCTACCATGTGTGTCATGCAATGTGATACTTGTAACTCAATAAACATTGCTTCACTGTTGACATATTATATACCACTGGATAGAGAAAGTTCAATAGCAGTCGATCTGTACAATATTGCAATTTTGCTGGAATGCACAGGTCCAATCTCAGATCGGCAGACGGAAGACACCGGCTTTCAGGCCGGACCAACCGAGTTCCAGTGGTTACCTTCAAGCGACTCTTAAGTCATTTTTCAAGGGATTTGAGCGTAGATGTCATATTCAAGAATGGTTAATACTATACCCATATGTACTTGCCATAAACTATGCAAATCTAAAACTGACCTTAAGTTTAAACTTGTTTTAAAGGCGCCAGAAGTCCCAAACCGCTAATAACGAAAATTGGACTTTGTATAATGTGTCTCATTTCGTAGTTGAAGCTAGTTCAACATGATGTAGGGGCGTGTCAAGAGAAAATTAGTAAAGCTCAGCATGTCTTATTGCATGATTTTAAGAGGTTTATTTTGGTCATCTGGGGCGAAATGGGGTGTCCTAACTATTCAAATGGGGTTGACAGTGTCGGACCACATGTAGCAAGCCTCTATATTTGCTTTGTGTATATCATGCCACACCTGAAGCATAGTTTGTATGAGAAGAACAGAAACCATATGTTGGCTGTGAAATTCCTCCGGTCCCTTTCTTAGGGTAGACATTCATATATGTATACGGCTTAAAATGTTAAAGAGTTAGACTATGTAAATTATGGTATATCAGTTAATTATATACAGGCTTTACCTTAAATGTTTTTCATAACTTTCTTTCATGCAACCAATTTTATGTTTTTTGTTGGTTTCCATAACGTGAAACACAGAAGCGAAGAGTTGTTGCTGGTTAGGCCAATACGGCTGAAATCTCCTGCAGACAACAATTAGATTGTTTATCACTAACTAGCATGTTGCTTTCCTCAAAGAGCGATTCTCAAACCTCCTAGCTTACACAACAAATTATTGATGGATAAAAGTGTAAAATTATGACACATTTACTTCAGTGTCTTCTTGCTAAAGAAAGGCCAGGCAACAGAATTATCTCCATGCAAGAAACCTTAGCATTCATCAAAGAATACATATGAAAACCTATAGGCTATAGTTTTTATTTTATTGGCTATGACTTATACCATCCGAAAAGTACTCATGTAAGTATTAAGTGTACCGGTTTCCTTACCTTTAGATAAAGTTGCATGAGCTGTGATAGGTAAACATAAAAGTTTCGATTTTCTGGCTGAATGAAGTGGTAATGGCGTGTACTGTATTTTCTTAGAATGCCAAAACGATCGTTTCGGAGAGGACTGTGCACGTGAATGTCACTGTAAGAATGTGGACTCCTGTAACAAGGTAGACGGGACGTGTGACGAAGATGGCTGTGCTGACGGATATAAGGGAGACAACTGTCAGGAAGGTAATTATTTCATAACAAACTGTGTTTATATTGCTAGAGAACTTACGAATAAAGTTAGAATTTCGGCCTTTGTCAGTCTTAATCTTAAGCAAAATTTTTCCTCATTTTGTCCTGTTTTCGGCCTTGACACTTTTCTCGACTCTTTTTTTTTAACGGTTGCTTTCTGTTGAGTGGTAACTTGGTGGTGCATGGCTTCACTGTGACAGGTTACAAGCTTAGGTATCGATCCATTTCGTTCATTATCAACAAAATCATGGTCGTTTTTTTATGTTATTGGCTTTGAAATAAAGTTATTTTTTCTGGCTGTTCTCCGCCATGATGAGGCTGAGTGATTCGGGTTCAATCCTGGGTCTGGTCATAACCAAATACTTCAAAAATAGCACTTGTTGCTGCCCCGCTTGGCGCTCAGCACTGAGAAGTTAGTGCAAGGAAACTGAACTGGTTGGCTAGGTCTGGTGTCTGGTGTCTTCGGCATGATGCTTCAGTGGCGGCAGCACTTTGGCGGCACGGACTCGCCCTCTCACTAGGAGACAAGCTTTATATACACGCATCACCGTTATATGGCTCAAAAAATCGTTGAGTACGGCATCAGTAAATCAGTGCCAAATGCATCTCTTGACAAGGTTATCTCCCTTCGTTTGGGTGTGAAAACAATAATATTCCCGAAGAGATTCGCCTGTACAGCGGCCATTTTTGCTGAATGTTTTTGCTGGGTCCATTATCTACACAGGTACTACGTGACAGGACATTGAGTTATATCGAAAACCCACATTTCTCGCGCGGTGTCATATATTATTATTTTTTATATCTTATTGATAGTTTTGCAGTGTATCCAGTCTCTCAGATGTGATGATGCATAATGTACCAAGTTGGATTTTCTGTGTCATGCGCTTTCGTGGCCAATTATGGGATTGTCTTACTTATCAGGACTGGCGCTCAATAATTTTTATTATTATACCTCACAGGGTAATATTTGATTTCCATTGGTCAGTACACGTTCACATGATATTCCACAAAACATGATGTACAACGATCTCGTGTGCTTATTCTAAACGTTTATCTCCCATTGTCCGCTCTCTGACGTCCACTTGTGATAAAGTAAACAGTTGGACGATGGCTCTCTCGGTTAGCAACGTCGTAGAAGTCCAGCAATTTAGGGCTTCAGCAGAGCAGGTCATACCTTTTCCTTTTCCTTCAGCTTTCTTTCTGTATAATAAAACATGTAGTGCATGCCGTGAAATTGTGAGTTGTGGAAATGGGATGTTCAACTCGTGCTCCGCACTCGCTGAACATCGTTTCTCTCTAGCTCACAATTTCTGATATACAATCCCACGGCATGCATTATCTGTACACTATACAATGACAGTTTTTTTCTTAGCTACATGGAGGAAATCAGAGCACCGAGCAAACCACCGAGCCTTCTCAAATTACTTACGAAGTTTTCAACATTTGAGGTATAGTTATGCACACAATAGAAGAAATTTCACAGGTTTTCAACAAATGTTAGACTGCGTTAAACCGTGTACTAATCATTCACTCGTTTCCGTCCACCTTGGCCCGGGGAATTGGTACATTCCTCCATTCTCACTGTTTGTTTGGCCTTCCTGACAATAAGACCACTGTGATGTGCAGATCAGTAAATCACGCTTGGAAAAGCTTGTCAGTAGTTTAGCAAAGTTCGCTGGTTTATGCTGAGCACTTCGGTTTCCTCCACCCATAAAACTGATTGCCATCAAAAAAGCTTGAAATTCTTCAGTATTACGTTAACGAAGAGAATGCAGTCACTCAAATCACTTCTGTCCACAGAGACTTTAGAGGGTGACACCGCCGCAGGTGGCGTTATAGGTGCCACTCTTGGGACCGTGTTGCTCGTCTTCATGGCGCTGACTGCCGTTATTCTGTTCCATAGGCCGTAAGACCACACGTTAACTGTATGCTTGTGGATGTACAGGTGAACATATTCACGAGCTCATAGACTGTCTTTCCTGCTGATTGCAAGGTGCTGTTTCGGAAAGCATACTCCAGGACATTATACGGTGTCGACTAATAAGATTTATACTCTTTGGCTGACCAAACCAATGCTGTTTTGTCTCCAAAATCAGATTAAAAGTTGTATAATCCACACTGATGACTGCATACACTGGGTGAGCAATCAGGGCAGTTATGTAGTAAATTTCAATATTATTACCAGATATAGGCCGCGATATAGGTTTACAATGATATACTGCCATGTAGAGCCACAGTGCGAAGGTTGCAGACATAGGGCGCCTGTAGCCTACCCCAAATGAGGCTATGTGAAGACAAGGCGGGTGTCAATTGGAGAGCGGGTAGGTCGCGTAGAGGAGATATATTAGCAGCATTTGAATAACTATACCTCAAAAAGCGGCACAAAGAATAGCCTTATTGAAACCGAATGTTTTAAATATTTTATTGAATAATAGGCCCCTCCTTTCTTTCCATAATGTTTAGGCAAGGATCCGTGTCTTAGCAGTTAAGTCATCTGCTCAATTTCGTTAGTTTTCGCTCTGTAACCGTGTTTAAAAAGGAGAGCTACAGTTCTGTGTCTAAAACCAATGTGGTATTATACTATACAGTATTCCTCAGGCACATTTCTATACAACATATCAAACATGCATCGTTTTATTTAAACGACATATGTTGTTGGAAGTGGGTCCTTCAATGAAATAAATATATGAAAGAAAAACTGACCACCGTTGTCTTTCATTTATAGGACGTACGTTGTATTCGATGACTTCATATTTTTAACGTGATGCCAGAGGCCACTGAATGAACGAGCCAAACGTAGAGCCCCTGTACATACGCACATGGTCCACCGTTCTTCTTCTGTACATGTACTTGCTTTGAAAGTGTTTATAATCTATTATACGGATAGTACACGCCGTTTGGTGTGATATCAGGAGTTGTGAGCTCTATAGAAATGATGTTCACTGAATGCGCAGTATGAGTTGACATAACATGTTGAGTACCCATAATTCCTGACATCCCATCCCACGGCGTGCACTATGTAACAATAGGTCTGTTAGAGTGACCTCCCTTGTAAGCTCTACACCCGGGAGGGGAAAACAGTTGCACTCATTTCTTGGCTGGAGTGAGAATGTCTCATTTCTTCTTCTTGACTGTACTATAAGCACGTTCAAGGCACCTAACAAAACAGTACATGGTGTCAGAAAAGCCAGAAAATGAGCCTGGCCGGTATACCTACGCTCCGCATGAACTGGGATGTGGTAAGTCTGCATGGGGGAAGTGAGTCTGACGATTTCAACAACACGTTGATCTGATCTTTTAAGTTCCTCTGAAGAACAGGTGTGAGCTCGTCCATTGCACGCGCCTCCTTTCCTGGGTAGGTGATAGAGGCCGTGATCTTCAACATCTGGTCCGATATCAACGATGATGACAAAAACTTCTCAAAACCTACTAGAACCGCTTCCAAGCATTCGTACAAAGTTAAATCACATCTTCGCTCGCTACAATGAATTCCACAGAAGTTCGTCGATTAGGGAGTTTTGTCAGTCGACTAAAGCTGATGGCTGACGGGTGTGCGCATAACGACAAATCCAACGGAAAATCAGCCACTACTGTTTGGTACCAACTCCAGTCGGGTACGGGAGAAGCCAATCTGACAACTGCAAGAAATGGAACCATTTTGCTTCTGTTTGCCATTTAAAGACTTTGTATCAAGTGGACGTTCTGTAGGACAGTGAAAATGAATGGAACTCGAGCCCAGTCGTAAAATTTTGCATTGACACCACTGAAGGTACAAACCACAATAATGAAGCCATGGTGTAAGTTCTAGCTGCAAATGTACCTGTAAAATGCTAGTATAAACTAGACACGGACTCACAGTTATAATCAGTTTACCATATAGTGTGTCCAGTAAGTCGGGATCAACCAAGGCTGTTAAAGAGTCTACATGTAAGATTTCGGCATACAGTGTCAGCGTCTGAGCAGTCTTTCTGTCAGCGAAATAAAGTTACATGAAGTCACGAGACCAATTTGTGTGAAAGTCACCTGCCTGGTTGAACGTCTCATTTCCTGAGAGCTCAAAACAACTTACCTATACACGTATCATCACGTAAACCAGACTGAAGTCAACATCATGTCGTCACACAAAACTGAAGGTGATTTATGCTAAGCCAGTCTAACTTTGCGAGCGCTTTCCCATTTCTAACGTTGTTGTTGGTGGTCTTGTCTTTCCATCAGTGTCATACTCTGGTCAACTTACTTCTACGGAACATGATGTGTCTGGGCACAATTTTTACTGAATGTAAACCTATATAGTTCATAATATCTGGAGAGGTCGTAGATATAAGATTAACGAACTCTGCACTCCTGCCAGCCCTTCTGTTGTTCATTCTCTCCTTCCAGGAACCCGTCTTACAAAGTTGGAGTGGCTTACGTCAGACGTAGACGTTTACGTCCGCTTTAGGAGAGGCTTGCGTAAGCTCCTAGTATCGTCTTACTAAAATTGTCGCAATCCTTAAAGTGTGTCTACGAAACACCACAAGCGCCGCCATATTTAGTATACATACGGACTTTACGTCTGCCCGAAGGTAGATGTAAATTTGCACCAAACTTTACAACAAGTCGCAGCTACTCCAGCTTTGTAAGACGGTCAGTCTTTCCTGCGACATACGTCGACAGGTTTACACTCAGTCGAAGCCTTACTCCAGCTTTGTAAGGCGGACCCCAGGACACCTGAGCTGGAATAAAACTTGTACGTTCTGCTCGGTGTGGGAAAGTTGAAGATGGCCCAGCGCACTGATTTCTGGGAAGTGCATGCACGCACACAGTTGGTGACGTCCATAACCTTAGTGACCTTATCCGGTGTGGACAGCAGGCGATATTCTATAAGGTCCATGACGCGATGAATAACTGTAAAAAATACAAGTATGATCCTCAGCATATACTTTGTAAATAATTGTGTCAAATAATAAGATCGATTTAGGTCCAAACCAACTTAGTAATGTCAGACGGTGTAATTAGCCGCACGGATGTGGCTCAAATGATCTAACTACGCACTGACGTGCCGAGCATACAGAGCCACGCTGACTTCTGGTATCAAACAGAACGCCCAACAGATCTGTGACTCGGCTGCAGGACATTAGGTTTTGAACGACGTTATTTTGTCCTCACCTGCGTAAAACTGGTTTCTGTGAAGACACAACACGTGAAAGGATGCTTCAAAACAAACACGCACGGTTCCAACTCCAACATGTACGACAAAATCAAACTGTTTTCTTTCGGCACACAAGTTGCCTTACGGATAGAAACGTCATACGCAGTCAAACTATGAATAGTGCGAGCGTCACATAGTGCTTCAGTTCACCCCGATAGCAAAGGCTAAATATATTCCCCTCCCCCACCCCCTGCACACCCAGTTTTTTTGATTTGTTGACAAGTCGTTGAACGTCCCAATGCCGTGGTAAAATGATAGCCAGAACTAATACACTTCCCGCTCGACACATTCTGACGTTTCTTCTGTACTGCGTGTGACCCTTGGCAAAAGGTCGGGGAAGCCCAGTAAACAAAGCCACTGGACGCAAAGACCGCGGTTTCACAGTCACGTGACATGAAATTGATTATTACGTGAAAGCCCAACCATACCGGAAGCGAAGACGTTTCGTCAAAACACCAAGGATTTCCTCTAGCCGTTGATTGGAACATAAAACTGCATAAGTCTACAAGGTCAGGGTTTTACTTAACATTTAATACTTAAGATTTTAGGCCGCTCTTGAGGCAGAACAGCGGGCTATGTCTGGGGTCATTCCAGCAGTGTGTGAAGCTGACCTGGCTGCACGGTACAGTAGTACATTGTAAAATTTGCTAATATTAAAAAGACAAACAGACGATCCAAATATGAATATATGGTGAGTCACTGTTGGCACACGTTATTAATATGACCCATAAAATGCACCATACAATCAAAACATTTGACTTCTTTAATCTGGTGAAGAAATCTTAAACATTCAGCGAAGATATTTTCAGATACATTTTTTAATGGTCTCTTTACACACCATAACATATCGAGAAAAAAGTGACACGATCTTGATTTCTCCCGCAATGACACACCGATCGGTAAACAGCCCCCGGGTCAAGCTGACGTAGGGTGACGTCACAAGCTGAAAGCAGTCACGCGACCGTAGGAGATGCTATTTTCGATAATGTGGGCGATTAGTTCCCTTTCTTGGCGTTGTTACAACATCGGCGCATGTCGGATATGTTAATCAAAGTCGAATGGATACTTCGACTATTACTCCACATATAAAGCGTTTGACAAAAAATATAGTACGAAAAAATATTTATAATGAAGACAAAAGTAAGAGACTGTCGTGCGTTCTGTACAACCCGACACCCCTGTACACTAAAATAGAGAGGCTCCATGGCCCTGCATGCAATGTGCATGCAATGGCAATCTAAACTTAGAGGCAAATCTATTCCTACGTCGGGACTGACGTGTAATGTGTTGTGTCGCCATTTTACTACGTGATTTCCCAGATATCCGTATGTCGGGAACCAGTCAGACAGCGCGTAGATTTAATAAGTTATGAGACGACAAACGGACTCACTTTAAGAACTGAAACGTCACACTTTTACCGTGTCCTGTTGACAGAACATTAATCGTGTCCGGTCTTGTATTGAATAATGTTTCGACTTACTTTTCTTAGGGATCGATGTTTGTCTTTCTTAGAGAACGTTTCGCGCACAACAAGACATGTTCGAACGAAGGCTGTATGGGCAACCATCTTGAATAACTAATGACCTTACGTCAATAAGTTTGACCGTTCAATGCGAGACGTCTCGTGTCTTTGTGGATGTGTCGACAATGGGACCGACCTCTGCCAGATGTATCTGTGAAATGGAAGACAAGCAGAGTACATACCAGGGAAGCTTTTCGTGAATCATTGAATCAATTCCGGTAACTGGCGAAGTTTTCGACCGCAGTTGTAAAACCAAACAAGAAAACTTGACGATGTGCTATGACAGACGCACATTTCAAAAATGCAACCCCACAATCAGGAACAAGAAGAGCACAACCCACAACAACAACAACATCAATACAGTCCTCCAATAGATGTGTTTGTCTCAGTTAAATTGATTCTGGACTCGGTATAAGCTCCTCCCCGACTCAATAAAGCCATATTTGACGGAAAGGAAGCAGTGCCTGAATTCCCGCAGCCCAGTTTCAGCCCATTACCCATACGCCTAGTTCCCCTTTAAACTAGTCAGTAGACCTGCACCCATTTTATCAATGGTGTAGTTTCTGTGCACTTAAGATAACCACATGAAACCTTGTAACTGATAACTAAATACAAACTAGCCACTCACTGTGCTCTCTCACGTCACTTTCGTGGGTTACAGCAGGGACAGGAGCAGCTGTCGTTTCACCAGGCACAGTATATGAAGTGTAAAGAATGCTTATACCGATCACGGATTATTGATGTTAGAGCTTTTCTCAAGTCACTGAAAGTATATCTTCTTTTTGCTATCGTTTACGTTTTATATTTATATTGCGGAATATATTCTACGATGAATGTTTGGATCATTTTGAACAGGCTGAAGTGGATTCTTTTCAGCGATATGTTTAAACTTGTGGATAATACATTTTAGGGCGGCCCGTTCTCCGAACTGTCCCTCAAGAACATGGCGAACAACATTACGGTGGGGGGAAACCGGGCGGAGCAAGAGGGAAACCCATGATCGCAGGTTGCAACAATGTTGACGTCATGTGAATGTTCTTGAGTGACTGTTCGGAAAACGAGCCGCCCTAAAATTAAATATTCACTAGTTTAAGCATATCGCAAAAAGTTTTTAAAAACAAAAAAAAACGCAATTTACCGCCCCCATTTGTCTTCTTTTGTTGATATTTATTTATTTATTTTGATTGGTGTTTTACGCCATACTCAAAACAATTTCACTCATACGACGACGGTTAGCATTATGGTGGGAGAATTTACTTATATATAAGCCTACAGCTTGCCAAGCTGATTTATCACTTCAAGGCATATGAAGTCAGTACATAATGTAGTCTTCAACCGGAGACAAACAAACAAGAAATCCTCTGTCACTAATCGTGGAATGGGAGCGTCAAATACCTTGACAGTTATGTTCGCAAAATGATCATTTTATCTTCTCGTCATACATGACATGCTTGCATTTAAACACATTCTCTTCTCAAAGTCTCCTTGTTTTCTAAAATAACAAAAAGCTCTTTTACCTGGCTCATGGCAATTCGCATCAATGAATTTCTCTTTCTGCTGGAAATAAGCCATGGTGCTAGAGTTCACGTTAGCTTGGTACTGTTTAACATTTATTCGAGCAGTTGGAATGAAACCCCAACTGAGGCATATTGATGTCAAACGGGATTTTTGCCTTTAACGGGACACCATTTGACAACTGCCGTTGCATGTTCTGTTTTTACTCTCCATGTTATGCTTTGCTTTCTATTACTTCGCAATGAGCGACACAGTTACTTCTGTTTAAGTAATAGCCTGAATTTCTGTTCTCATTTTAACCACGCCTTTGTGTTCCTATATAATTCATGACGTTTGTTTCACCCTGATCACAAATAAAAGGCCATGCTGTACAGAATGTGCATCCTTTATACGCCATCCAAAATCGGACCTTGTGTCGCAAAAAGCAACACTGTAGAATGTCCATTTGAGGAACCAAGACAGAAAGAGTCTCAACACGTTGGTATGTAGCCCTCGAGCCTGTGAATACAGGATAAGAATCTTATGCTTAGCAATCTTTGCGCGTGGTCATGAGTGAATGTCATTGTCTGACAACTCCAGCGTAAAAGCGCTACTGGTGACGTGCTTAGGTCACGTGTAAAAATTCGCCTTTCGCCTTTTCGTGTTTTCGCTCTCTGATTTCATGATGCTGTCAGCCTGTAAATGACAGAAAACGAGCACCAATTCAAAGTTTTCTTATTTTTTTAAATTTCTTAATTTCTTATTTCCCCGTGTCGGATTTTTTGTGTTTTCGCGATTTCGTGTTACCCCCCCCCCCTCCCCCCCTTAGTTTTGGGCTCTCGTATCGATCCAACAGGCCCGGTCATATTCCTGTAAGTCTAGGTCTACTATGTGTGTATGAAAAGACAAGGTCGGAAACAAAGTTTCATCGATTTTAGAAATAAGGCATGTCTGACCTAATTTTACAATCTTCTGTACTTCCTAGTGTACTGCGAGTCTCACACCGCCAATAGTTTGACCGAAATATCCACAATGTGCACATAATCCATCAACGCGTTAGTACGTCGATAAGTGCTTGATCTGGACACAGCGCCTTTGTTTTTTGACTGTTCCATCCCATAATATCACTTACGTAGGCTCCCTATGAGCCCATAAGCCACACTTTAGGCGACGTGAGACTCACACGACGCCAGGAAGTACAGATGAGTTTAAAATTGGAGTGGAAATGCTTTATTTCTAAAATTGGTGAAACTTTGTTTACGACCTTGTCTTTTTACATGCATATAGCGCCTATAGTAGGCCTATACGTGTACGGACTACGGCCGTGTCTGTTGGGTCGATACGAGGGCCTGTGAAAACAGCCAAGAACATGTGAGTTCTTTACGTGCGAATATATTAACATTTGGGCCTATAGATCATCAGTGTTGTCAGTAACATAACATGGTGCCAGAGTAGTGAACGAACCTACTGCGCTGCCAACCCTGTTAGCATTCCCCGTCAGACGGGCAAGCAACTCACCAGACATTTGCCGATTGTAAACATCAACAACGGCGCGTTATAATCGTCATGGATACTTCAAGCCGCCCGAGGCGTTACTTAGGCATTTGGGGAGCTTTTCAGCTAGATATTCAAATCAACCAGACAGGCTGATTCAGTCAGGCTAAGGCAGTTAGGGGCATGAGTGCTGAAGACTCATGAAGGAGTGAAGTGCTAGTAACCGCTTCTGCCAGGTTTTTTTTGTTTTTGTTTTTTTTCTTTTTGTTCAATTATCGTTGATCCATTATATATCAAGAAACAATAGTTGAACTTCTTTTCAGTTAAATGACATTGGATTGAACCGTTTAATGCAACGCTAGTCAGTGCTCATTTAGTTACCATTTTACAGCAACATGTAATGTATACACTACACCTTTTCGGTTTGTAATGTTTAACTTTGGGTTAATTGAAGTGTTTCAAAGAAAAGGGAAGATGTACTGATATAGGCTTTATCGATGGGATTTACCCCCCTTCTCTCGGGGCCCTACAAACAGCCAAGAATATGTAAGTTGTTTACGTGTGAACATTTGGGCTACAGATCATTAGCCTTGTCAATAACATAATAGTTGCCGCGCCACCTTATCGGGCAATCTCAAAGGTCGAGGTAGCTAGACAGCGAGATAGTGAGATAGCAAAGTAGCCAGAGATCCTTTATCGGCGTCCATACTTTAACAAGCCCTGTCAGACGCATGCACTCAAGTTCCCTTAACATCCGTCCACTTCCCCTTCCCTTCCTACTCTGTATCGCTGAGACCCATCCAGAAACAAGTTTCCACGATGGCTCTTAGCATCGGGGAATACAATTTGTGTTTCTCCAGCGTTTTGATGTGAAACAACCTCCAGCCATTCCGCTCACAGATGTCCTTGGCCTCATGCGAGCTCTTGGTACTTTCCCGAAACCCAATGTAGCACGTGCCGTCGTTTATTCCCTGAGTCCAGCTATTACTGCTGGGAGACGGTCATTCCGACCACTGTGCACTGGACACTGAGAGGAAGAGTATGGTAATAATTACATTATTGCTTCCGGTAAAACAGAAGCCCGTTTCATCACTTCAGTCATTTGTTCAGAACCAGTCGAGTATGAAAAGAGAGCAGCAATGCAGTGAAGTATCGCTGCAAACAACGGTGCCCACAAAGATAATAGTGCACAAACAGATAGTAATTTGCACGAAGATGGTGTTGTACACACAGATGGTAATGTGCACGATGATGGTGGTGTACACACATATGGTAATGTGGACGATGATGGTAGTGTACACACAGATGGTAATGTGGACGATGATGGTGGTGTTCACATAGATAGTAACGTGGACCATGATGGTTATGTGTACACAGATGGTAATGTGAACAATGATGGTGGTGTACACACAAATGGTAATGTGCACGATGATGGTAGTGTACACAAAGACATGTGTCTATGAGGAATACATACTTGATGGTTGAATTGCTATACATGTATTGTGTTTCTCTGATGAAAGCACATTTCCCGTATCGAATAGTACTACATCTCCGCCTAAACTGAGCCACATTCTGGCGACGTCACACAGACAATGTCGCGAATTGAACAAGACGGCGACTAACTTACATTTCTTCGAAAGAATTCATTTCCAGGGTGTACAAAAGTACTGAAACTATTCCGTAGCTATAATGTGGACAGAGAGTTTAGTAAGTGATCACCCTGACGTTATGAATCATTTCGTGCTGCGGTTTTGAGTTTTAGAGTTATCTAACATGGTGTCACAACATTTTCCCGCCCCAATGTGCCGTCACCTGCTAAAGGAGTCAAATTCCCAAAGCATCACAATCTCATAAGTATTAGTTCGCGATCTGGAATGTCACAGATGAGAAATTTGGAGCCATTCGTGCTAAAGTACGCGGTTATTGCAATTCAGTCGAGAAGAAGCAAATCTACGAGTGGAACTCACAAGATTGACTCACAAGGTATAATTTTATATTTTACATATTTTCTTGGTTCTTTTGTTGTTTGTGTTATTCGTCGTTTTTGGAACCTGGTCTTGCAATTATTGACCCGGAACGCCTATTTTGGTTGACGACTGGCATACGAATGTCGGTTTCGACGCTTAGGTTCTTTTTAATTTAGAGTTCCCAGATAACTCGAGTACAAGTTTGTGGTCTCAGAAGTGGGGTAAATTAACGTCCGTTTCGGAACCTGGTAGAGGTCGCATACAGAATTTTACTACTAGTGCGGAGACAGTGGTGGACAATGGAAGAGGGCGGCTGATGATCGTGTGGCACTGCTAGAGAATGTCGTATTAAAGGGTGGAAACCTGCCCTGTTGCCTTATCAAACTGCGGTATCAGTACAACCTGTGCCAATTATAAATGTGCGAATGTCTCATATGGAGAAAATTCGGCCAGCCTATCTAATCGTTAAATTTGTGTCTAGTTTCGGTCGTGAAAATCCTGAATGTAAGTGTCGAAACCGACAGTCGTATGGAAGCCGTCTCCAAAGTGGGTGGTCTGGGTCAGTATTCGCAAGACCAGTTTCCAACACAACATTTACCACAAGAGATCTGAGAAATTATATAAAGTATAAATGGATTGTTCTAGGCGTAGACGGATATGAATAAAGTTTCAATTCTTGACACATATTTACTAACAAGAGGGATGTATCCATCGTAAAATTTAACAAATCTAGAGTGAATGAACATTCTTTACACACTAGTTTGTTGTAGTAATAACTTGTGATGTTGATTGAAAACAAATATTATAAGTTATACATTGCGTGGATATACGGCTTGATATTTCGTCGAGCCCGAAGGGCGAGTGGAAATATCGATCTTTGAGACGAAATACCCACGCAGCACGCTGGTATAACGAATTTATCACAGTGAAGATCTTTTCGGACGACTTTTGTTGAATCAATGCTGGCACTTTGGCCAAAACAAGCCAGGTTTTCACAAACGCTTTGCCACCGACAGAGCGACCGAGACTCGGATCACGGCTCACACCATGAGAAAAGCATAGTTCAGATCGGGGTAATGATTCCCCAGACAAAAAAAATACTTGCCTTAAGTCGACTGCTAGGTAGTCATTTTCGATTCGATTTGCAAGGTTTTAATTGTCTCAAACAGATTCTTCAAGAAACTTTTCTACATGTTGTTGTTAACTGCTGAATCATTTGAACTATTTGGAAAATAAAGGCAAGAAAAGTTACTGATTCGTAAATTGCTAACAAGCGTTGCTATCGGCCGGGGCCAGAATCCCTGACCCCGTATGATACAGAAAAAGCATGAAATGCACGAGACTGTATCGCTTGTCTGTGTTGCGAATACGGTAGCCTAATATGAAATAGGCAAAGCCTCGATGCAAACGAAGTGCATTACCTTGATTACATATGTCAGAAATCTGATATTTTGTGCATGACTGTATCTTTGTTCCAACACTGATTAAATACTTTCTTATATCGGTTCTTTGTAATTTTTCGTAAAAGTGTTGTAGGATAAAGCATACAGAAAGTAATACATTTGCTACCTATCCTGACTCAGAATGCGATTAAAGCAAGTCTCCAGATGGCTATATAGGGCCGTGATTACGTACACGTTATTACAGCCTTACAGAGCTCGTCTCCAAGGGACCCTCCAAACATTTTTGTCAATTTTTGATGGTACCCAGTTTTGTCTAATTTTTGGGACATCAGCTAGGCTCTTTTTAGCTAATACTGGAGTACATTTGTCAAGCTATTGATGAACTTTAAGGGGATGCATATGTGACATTCGGCAGAAAATTTACAAATGGGCACATTACTCTATGTTCGTATTTTACACAGCACAACTACCAATCTATCAAAATAATAAGAATAGACAGAATATATCAAATTTATATAAGTCAAGTAAATTGTTTGTAATACTGTATTATTATCTTGTAGAACAATTACATTGTCTGGGACAGACAGGACGTTTGCAATTTTCCACTTAACATCCCAAAGAAAGAAACAAAGTCTTGCATATCTTCTATGGTACACTTAGGCTGCCCACATTTGTGGGAATATCTGACAATAAGTGAATCAGATGAATCGTTTAAAGATTATTGTTTATGTCAGTTACTTGTCTTGAGCTGTTCAGTGGTGTAAACAATATTTTTCAAATATACATGTACCGTGTCCGAGATGCAAACATGAAGATTATTGTAGCTGATAATTTATACATCTATGAAAAATGTTCTGCATGCTTTTCCCCAGGTCGCATATGTCATTGTCACAGGACATAATTCGTTTAATCTCAGTTACTAACAATGCTATATATATTGTGTATATTTGCATGGTGTTTGGTAAGGATTATTTTTAGCCTTTCCGTTGTTATGCTATGTTTAGTATAGCTAAAGGTATGGTCGAATACAAATTTGCAAATATTGGTCATCCGGAGAGCGTAGGTTGATTCTCATGGGTAATGTGTACAGAAATGCACACAATACGAGTGGTCTTCAACAAACATTATACTGTTTTGACCATTTTAATATTGTCACCCCACCTCCTTTGTCCAAGAAATTGCAACCACTCAGCCATGACACACTCCCAGCCAATTTAATGGTTTGATGACAAAGGTTCATAACAAACGTGTATACCAGTGGGAGACTTTTCGTCTGAAGAATACTACAGCAGGAGAGAATTAATTATCAAACAAATCAGTTTTCGGGGTTATTCTAATCTGGGCTAAATTTTAATTACCAAGATGCATCTGATTAGGAAACTAAGATCATATCTCTCTGACATTTTATTCTCAAACATGTTACTATTTCTTATATTTATTAGGACTTTATTAGGAATTGTTTGATGAAATATAACCGAAAGGCCTACAGCCGGCAACTCTGATTTCTCTTTACATTCATGTGTTACATTCGGAGTTACAATATTTTTCTCATCATACATTTCTTTCTTCTATAAATACAATAAAGAAAACACATTTTCCTTCGGGAGAGATCACACAGCGATAAATTAAAGTAGTATATACTCGTATAAACAAGTTCCAAAGTTTTAGAATTTTCTTCAGGTGAACATCATAATAGCTGTCATTTTTGTAAATTTAAAATTTTCATTTACCCAACCAATGATCCAGCATTATTTTTGATTATCTTTAATGTTAGACAAATTTCTTCAAAATTAAATCAACATAGTATTTCAGTTCTATGTGCATAGTATTTAGCTCTGTGCAAAGAAAACTCGAAACATTTGTCTTCTTTGACCTTACACTTGAAAACATTTAACTTTTATGGTATGCAATATTGAAATATCAATGATTTTCCTCAATTTTGAACTTTTTAATTTCTAATTAATTTAAATTACTCAGATTGTGTGGACTTTTCAGGATGCTTCTGATCAGGAAACCAATATCGTATCTGACTGACATTTTTATTCTCAAATATCGTGCTATTTCTCAAAATTATTAGAACTCGGGGAAAGTGTTTGATGGAAAATAACTGATAGGCCTACAGCCGGAAATTCTAATTTCTCTTGCATAACTGTGTTTATAATTGTTTCCATTCGTAGCTAAAATATTTTTCTCAAAGTACGTTTGCTTTTTCTTTAAATCATAGAAAGATAAATTAAAGTAGCATATACTCATAAAAAAGTCCAAAGTTATGGGTTACCGGTTTTGTACATCCTAACATCATAATAGCTGTGGTTATTGTGAATTCTCCCCCCACCCCAAATTCTGAAATAAGAAAATGTCAAATATTATTCATTTACCCTTCGACTAATCCAGCGTGAATTATTGTTTTTTTTTTATACTAGACAAATTTCATTAAAGTGAAATCAACACAGTACTTCTGATCTATGCATGGTATTATGTGGTCTATGCAGAGAAAACTCCAAACATTTAACCTTTCTGGTATGCATTATTAAAATGTCAGTTATATTTCTCAACTTTAAACTTTTTGACTTGGCACCTTCTTCTGCTGCTCAGATGTTAGATCTCCGATTCAAATAGCAGCATACCCAATGCATTTGTTCAAGGCTTGTAGATAACAGTCCTACTGTTTTTGAATTCGGGTGACTCTTGACTGGCAGGTAAACTGATGTCTTTCTCATTTACTTAATTGATTTAGTGTGTGCATCCAAAATGTGGGCCGTTATATCTTCTACATTACGAAATGAAAATTTTGATGTATGATATTTCTGCGTTGACACAGAAACAAGTCGCGTAGGGACGGGTTCATATTTGTTGCCAAACTGACCAAACAATATCTAATTAAATCAATTACGCAACCTGTTCATACATAACATGCATCACGAGTGAAAAAACGATTCACCCCTCCCATTACACACATGAAGCAAGTCAAACTGTCATGAATTTGTTGGCAACTGTTCAAAACCTATTTTAATACCGTAGCCTAGCGATGTGGCCCGCAGATCGAGGCGCGTTCAGGTAACAGAATGGCTGAGGATTTTGTTTGCGTTGTGTGATTGGCTGGGAAGGGAACCTGATAGTTTGTGGTGATACGAGACTACATACCCAACTGCCAGTGCATAATGGTGGTGAGAGGGAACATCTAGAGATTAACGAACGCATTTGATTTAAAACTTTGGGAGAATCTTTCCGCGCACATGTACCACCGAGCTGTAGCTCCGCGGTGGGATACTTTTTGAAGCAAAGAATATTTTCTTGGAAAGTTTTCAAAGCTCACAGAGGCAAAACGCATTCTGAACTCTTCGGGGGCTTCTGGTCGGCTGTCACCCCAACAATGACGGTACAGTGTCGCGGTATAGCTTCTTGACTCCGCAATAAAGCCAGCCAAACAGGTCAAGCGGATGTCCCACTCATTGGTTACAAATGTCCAATGTTTCGGTGACATCATGACGTCACAAAAGCTTTCACTGATGAATGGAAATTTTGACACCTAAGTAGCTCTTTAAACCGGAGCGCTGGGATAACGTGGCAGTCTTCATTACGAAGCACATAGGCCAATGGTCGAGGTCACTTAACTATGTTCAGCTTATTAAATTTGTCTGCTGCAAGGGCGCTGTCGTGGTATTCCTGAAATAATGTTACAGGCGGCATTAATTTTTCAGCTGTATCCGTGTAAGTATGTGTACATACATGTTATGTATGTATGCTGGGGTTTTACGTCCTACTCAAAATGTTTCAGTCATATGGTCACCAGGAACCATATAATATATATATATATATAATTTAATGTATATATATATACGTATACCGTGCCTTCTTGTGGCAGGACGATTGATTGAGTGCTTGGAGTTTAACGCCGTACTTAGCAATGTTTCAGTCACACGACGACGAGGAGTCTTTCTGGTGTGTGCATATAGTGTGCCTTCTGGTAGAGCGAGTCCATGACACCATGCCGACCAGTCCTGTTTCCTTTGAATGTAGGCGAAGCAAACAAATAAATTTACCGACCTTCGCTTTTCCCAGTAAGAAACATGAAACTATAACATAAAACTGATCCATTACCCGATCTGCAAATTTAGCAAACCAAGGGAGAAAGAAAATATTATAATTGTGTTGAATATACATAAATATAAAATAAAATATAAAAGATTACAGAACAGAGAATAAAACGAGAGAAGCGATGACATTGTGACATTTGGCAAATGGTCACACGTCACAGGTGAATTCAACTTAGTCTACCTTAGCACCATGGCTTAAGCAGAATTAGGTAAAAAAAAATAATTCAAGTCATGCTATATGACGACACTGGACTGGAATTACTCGAAGTGCTGCTCTGTCATCACATGTACCATGTGTATACACAATAACATGGAAATAATGCAAAGGGACCAGGCCTCAGGGATGCTTAGTCCACCAGCCGAATCCCGGTTTATGCTGGAATACAAAATAAAAGGCTACAGCGCAGAGAGTAAAACCACAACAGCGTTTAAGGGCTAAACCATCATAGAGTACACTACAACCTGATCGGTTTAAAAGAGGTCTGATTATTGGTAGTGCAATTGCAGGATCATAAAGTATACGATGGTCTTAAAACGGCAGTTTTGTTTAAAACTCACGTCCATGTGGTCATGTCTTGGATTCGGATGCTTAAGTGAATTATGGGAACGTTTGGGCTAACTTAAACACTGGGTTTTCATAAACTACTGCATGTGGAAACAAGCATTCTAGAGGCATTAAATTGTGAAAGCAAGACACGCTTCTTTGGGGTGATAGAATAGCTGGGTTAAATCTATACCAGAAAAAGACATATTTTTCTCAAACTTGAGATCCAAACTTGGTTTCACCTAGAAAGTTACTAACTATGTATTAAAGTGAATGACAGTGCATGTTCTACGTTAAGTGTGCCACAAAGGTTGCACAACATGATGTTCATGTCGGTAAAGTATTTTTTCCACCAACTGCTACGACATCGGAAAATGACATTTAACTGTGCTCCATCGACTTGCATGCAACGCTGCCATTCTGCCTAGGCTGTGACGTAATTGTTCCAAGTGCGGAACAATGTTGTCAGCCAAGACCGTAGTAAGCTGCTGGGTTGTGTTTGTAACTTAAGTATGCATGTAAATTTATAACATGAAATGATTACTACCGCCACAACACAATGGCCTGAAAATACTTTGCAGTGTTGTTCGCCCATGTACTTGTTATAACTAAAACATATAGCATTAAAACAGTATCCTTTCGCTAAGTTATTACATGTTACATTGACAGACGACTCAGAACCTTTACGTCACAGCTTATAAACAACTGATGTGTCCTAGCTCTCTGACTGGTCAAACCCTCACGAGCTTAAAAGCGTGAGCTTCAGATCTACAGTCGGTAACACAATGTTGCACGCTTAAAACGAAGATGGAGGCCTCCGTGGCGCAGTGCAATGATCCTGAAGTCTCCCACCAATGCACCAATAGTTGTGAGTATCATGCTGCTTTCCTCTCCGGAAGGTGTACCAGCAACCTGCGGCTGGTAATGGGTTTCCCCCCGCTCTGCCCGGTTTCCTCCCGCCGTAATCCTGGCCGCCTTCGTATAAGTTAAATGTTCCTGAGCACGGCGTAAAGCACCAATCAAATAAATAAATAAATCAAACGAAGATAATTTAGGGACGAATTCATACAATTTCAAACAGTTTCTTACATTCAAGAGAGAGAATTTTATAATCTATTAATGAACAGTATCTCAGTCATGAGTTGTCTTTTACTTAAGTTTCAATTTACAGTATGCTAAACATCCTTATGCATCTGGAAAATCAGGTAAACTGCCAAAGTTCGAAACAGGACCACAGTCTTGGAAATGGTTGAAACAGCTCGAAATTTTGTCGGTATCATGTAGGTATTTGACAATTTAAAAGAATTAAACACTGACAAAATATGTGAATTTATTTTCACAAAATTTACAAAAGTGTGTGGCTTGATGGGGAGAGATTGTTGATTGGCAGTTCTCAGAAATATTCAGTTCGCTGAGACTGAAAAGGATCATTTGGGGTTCATTCGTGGGTTAGGCTATATGAAAAGTATAATAATGGATGTAGCATCTGTGTATTTCACCGCCCCACCCCCTCACTATTAATAATAGTAAGACATAGCCAGGTGATAATATGAAATTCCAGCAGGTTTACTGACCCAATCTTAATTTATGATAGACTTTACCTTGCATTTACTTTCTTAAAGTATCCAATTTTTAAACCATGATAAATATTCAAATCTCGCAATGACCCAGAAGCCTCTCATCAATGTGAATGCTGTGAGTTCGCGACCAGCTCTGGCCAACGTAGGACTACTTGCTCTCCGGTCAGAAGCAGTATAGTTTGCCTGTAACCTCTGGACTATGTCCCGTTTCTTTCCACAATTATTTAATCCTCTGAAAGTGAAATATTCCTGAATACGATGTATAATACCTTTCAAACAACAAATATTCTTTTTCAACATAGTTTCTTAACAAACTGTAATACCTTTAATTCAGTCCAACGGTTTTCATTTTAAATATTCATTTTCTACTTCATTTTACTTAAGGGTAAAAAAAAAGGCACTTTTTTATTTTGACCTTTTGACCTTTATATCAACTTTTTGTCCTATTCATGTCCTGCGTTCATGTTACATTTTAAAACTATCATCAAAATGATTATGTTTATCCGAAAGAAAAAAAGCAGCAGTAGACCTGTACTTTACTTGCCTCAACCATGAACACTCCAGGTTATCCTCTCTATATGCCATTCAAACAGAAATTTCTTGTCTTGCTTTCTTTCTAGCTAAATAAATTCTACGTCTAAATTTTTCTTATCACTGAAAATCTTTACCACTCTGTGCTTTGTCAACCTTATAATATTGTAAATGATACACTACTGACGCACCAGCAGGAGAAAGGTGATGACCACAAACTGCGCCATCTGTGATGTAACTTCCACATAGCTTAACTTTGTTTTAATCATTGCCGTCTCTTAACTGGGTGATTTTTACACTGCTTGCTGCCAAGTCTAATGAATAGAAGGTAAAACACGACCCCAGTGCGATATATAATGACTCATTTTATCGTTAGGACCAAAGTAACGTGTATTTGTGGAGTAGCTGGGTAACGGAAATTGGGCCATGTATAATGCGACAACGACAACGATCAATCGGCCAAATAACGTTAATGATTTGTTTTGAAAGGTTAGTTCCACGGATTAAATTTCTCACGTTTTAATTTAAAAAAGGAGTGATATGCTCCTCGCAGAATTAGAATTTTCGAAGTGCTTGCTGAATTATCTGTTTTTGTCCAAAAATGTCCACAGAGTTCGTGAAAAGAAACGTTTGAGTCAGCCGTAATTTAGCGAGTGGGTCGTGTTGCCCGCAGTAAAAACTCTTTTTTATATTTGCCTGACGGAATCACAGGAATTTCCGACTTATTGTATCAAGGAGCAAAAGATCTCCAGCAAACAACACATCAATGTTATTGTCAAAAAATGACTTGAGCCATATATCATGATTTAGTTACATTGTGCTATGCAATAGCAATGCTGCAATGGGGCTTGCTTGCCCAAATAAAAGAAATTCTTTCAGAGATGCTGAAACAGATAGCGGGAGTACACACTAGAACTGGAACTGTTTCTGTAAATCGGTGAAAATTTTGACCACCTCTGAAATGCCCTCATAGGACTCTGCCTCCTTCGCTTCCAGACCCTAAAAAGGAACAGATTAGGCCTAGGTAGGTAATTCTCAAAATAGAAACGACGTTATCGTTCTCATCCAAATCGCACATGGTACAAAGATTAGTCTTTGTGGTTAACTTCGGAGCGTGTATAACACTGAGGGGCCTGAGCCAGATCAGATATCAGTTCCAGAAATTATGCTATGCCCAGAGGATTTAATTTGTATAGGTCACTTGCAGGAAGTGTGTCGCTTAGAATTCTGGGTAGCTAGGCCGCCATGTTGGAAGGTCAATATAGGTATACATGCTATAATTTATTCATTTATTTCATTGGTGTTTTACACGGCACTCAAGTATATTTCGTTTACACGACCGCGGTCAGCATTACGGTGGGAGGAAACCATCCGCAGGCTGCTGATAAACCTTTCAGGTGAGACCGAACGGGAAGCCAGCCAGAGATGGACTTCAAATCACAGTCACCGCATCGCAAGGTGAGAGGCTCATCGGTGACTATGCTGCGATAGCACGCTAACTCCTCTGCCAAGGAGGCCTCCATACATACTGTAAATAATAACAATAGCGCATATAAATATACCTGCATTGGCATTTTCAAAGTATTTTGAGAATTTGCCAGCTGATTTGAAACCGCAGTACGTAAGAAAAAGTTAATTTATTTGGCTCTTCAGACACGTATTCACTATAACCAGAATCAGCTTTTCTCAAGAAAATTGCTTGCCAAATATGTTGTACGGAAAAAATGTCATTGTAACCTAGGTATGCCATATCAGGCCAGCCAGTTTTTAATTTTTGGTTGTCCGAATTTCTTTTTAGTTGCCCGAAAAAATTAGATCAAGTTTTTCTTTTCGAGGGCGTGTGTATCACTGTGAACATCATTGCACAGATAGTAATTCCCGCAGAATATGAAAGATTAATGGAATTAACGAGTTTTGAATTCATTTCTGCTTCGGTGATAACATTTCTGATTTTAAAAGCCACTTTTGTTCACACACACACCAAAGTCAAATACATTCCTGTTAGGTTCTGCGTTTAACATGTTGTTTTCGTAAATGTTACCAAATATACCTGTATAACACAGCTTTATATTGACTTTAAAAAGCCACGTTTATATTAAATTTCTGATTAGTTGGCCTTCATTCACTGGCACAAGCCACAAAAAATAGCTACCAGTATGTATTTCTCTACATATGTTAAGTTCAGCAAAATGCCAGCCTAAATACAAAGTATAGTCGGATTTAAATGCCTGCAAATGAACCGTCTTATATCAGAACATTGCCAAGCATGAAATCCCATCTTGTTGGGTACCTCCTAAATGGTTCCTGACTACATCAAAGGCTTCAGAACTCTAATTGGACAGAATGAGTTTGGAAAGGTCATTTCAAATCGTCTCCCAGTCAACCAGGGCGATTGCGAACCTGCCCACAGTGATAGGTCTACTGCAGAATGATACAAGGGTTCCCCAGTATGCGGTTGAAGCTGTTATATAACAGATCTTGGCGTGTAATAGAGGCCAGCAGTAGAAGATATTCGTTACTGACCTTGAGTGTCCAACATGTATTTTGTTTTGTTTTGGTTTTTTTTTTTGTTTGTTTTCTTTTGGGGGGGGGTGTTTGTTTGTTTTTGTTTTTTTACACAATAATTATAATTCTTCTTGTCTGATTCCCATCACATGTATCAGAAGCTGAATTTAAAATAACTTTTGTCTTACGAATTTTATTGTGAATATATGACCGACATTTGTGGGACATTTATTTAATACTCAGCTTTGCAAAATGTACATAAGGCTTGTCTCTTGTCTGCTTCAATCATTTTCTCCGTAGTTCATGCTACTAAAAAGGGTAAGCAAGCGAACTCTTGAGCTGTCGTATTAACCGCGCGAGTTACTGCTATACTATGGGGAACGACGATCTACAATCCATCGACTATTATGGTTATTATGCATTCCAAACCCCCTAGAAAATATATAATTTTGTCGATTTACAAAATATGATTGCATGAACCAACGTGATACTTCGCAATATATGAGAACTCTCCAGCTTGACATCGAAGACGCACAAATGATTTTGGTTCATGTAATATTTTTGTTATGATGGGAATTCTCTCGACAGAAGGCAATACAACAGCGAAATGTGCTTTTGACTTTCGTTTTGTCTTCTAGAAAACCAAACGTATGGATCACACCACTCCACAATTTTCCGAAGATATGGTGCATAGTAATTGTACTTTAGATTCTCTATTTTTTCTCTCCTTTTCTGATCAAAAACAACACCTCACTCCTGAAGCACCAGCGGACAATTTCCCATCTAGTTGCAAGGAATCCTTTGTTAGCCGGGCCACAGAAAAGTCATTTGCGATTCATCGATTACATAACGCGTGCCTATATGCTACAACATGAGCCACGTTGGGTTTGTTTATATAGAATTTTCCTTGGGCCTTCCAAGAATTCCTTGCGCAGTCTGAAGACGTGAACTGGTTTTACTCAGTTTTCTCTAAATTCACTCAGTTAGTGTTTCAGATCTGAGTGACAGGCCTCCTGATGTTCAGCCATGTTTGGGACGTCACTAGGCGTCATTTAAGCGCCTGTGTTTGGACATGGTGTGGTCAGTAAGTGTCTAATAACAAGGTATTTCATTTATTCTTTCATCAATTTCTTCTAAACTCGATTATTTGCTGAAAAAACTCAGCATATTTTACTTCCGTAATCGGAAACTCGTAAACTCGTAAAGCTTCTGTCCGCCGACCTTTGCCAAGGGGTTACGTCACACTTCTAGATGTATGTGTGCTCAAAAAGCACTTTGGCAGTACACAAACACTGCAGCGTCACGATGTGTTTTTCTGCGACTTGGACCCTTCATGTAACCTGTCAGTCTCCTATTTAACGAATAGTCTCAAGGCTTTACATTCTTGGACCCTTTCCACAGACTTTACCACCTGTGCCCTATTCACAAAAGTATACAATTAACCACCATTGGTTGCTGTCTTTATATATTTGATAGGTCATTTCAATTTTTCGCCTTCTTTTCTGGCTAAATAATGTCCACAAACATTTCCGTTATTAGATGTACATCCCAAACACTCTCATTATACTCACATGTACCTGTCACGCAGATTGATTGTATCTGACAGGCAAACTCGTCTGACTTCGTTTTATTCTTTCATAATTTATTTTTGTATTGTCCTGGACATCAGTCATACAAGGTCGGTAGGCTGTCAGTGATAAATGACTTTGTTTGTCCAGTGTCCTATATGGTATGCAAAAGGCTCTGCTCGAAATTAAGCCAGCAGTCAAAACGGCTTTGCTACATCGCCCAACAGAGTGGTCGGCACAAGGGCCTTAACACGTGCTTGGAATCGAAATGAAGAGACCTGCCTTCTTTTCCGCGGCAATATATCTCCTAACCATTTATACCTGCGTAAGATTGGGTAAGTAAGAAAACGTTGATTTTCAAGTGAAAGGCCTCTCAAAAATGAAGTTAGAGTGAGTAACTGAAAATACCTTTACTGAATTTTTTAGATTTACTTTTTACGAAATTAAACGCAGTCGCAGATTTTGATTGTATGTTCCGTTTTTCGAACCATATTGATGACGTGGTTCACCAGTGACGTCACAAAACTTTTTTATGTTTAGCTCTGACCATAGTTCTTGAGAAGTGTACTGCTGTAATGCTTGCCTGCCTGTTAAACAGGTAATATGATATTAACTTTCTGCTTTAGGGCCAGAGAAAAGTAGGCGTGACGTCACTCGTGAACCACATTATCAATATGGTCCATAAAACCCACGCTACAATCAAAACATTTCACTGCTTTTAACTGACTAGAAAAAAAAATAGCAAAAAAATTTAGTGAAGGTATTTTCAGATACAGTGTTTAATGGACTTTTCACTCACCATAACTTCATGTTTGTGTGGTCTCTCCATTTAACATCCGGGGACCATAACGCTTAAGAATAGCTCGTACGAACTGACTGTGGTCAGCGTGACTCTAGACATTGTGTATTTTATTATTACACCGCCTTTATCGCCACCACTTCACGCGGTCTAACGTTCGCTAAAGGTCACATGTCTCCCACCAGTATAGTATACATATATGTACATCGTCATCATGTACGTCCAAAAAAATCCAATGCGTAATTTGCCAATGGTCGGTGGTTTCTGCCTGGTACTTCGGTTTCCTCATTGTACACATGAAAAAATTCTTTAGCATATGGCGCTATTAAACAACAATCAAAAATTCAATAAATCAAAACCTCACCTTTCAGTGTGTAATGTCCGGTGTCCGAATTGGTCTGAGTCAAGCGTCGGAGTCTGGGATGTAGGTCTGTACGATGACACCTGCTATGTTATTGCCCGGAAACGTACGTCCAGTTGGTCCGAAGCTAAAGATATCTGTGAACGCAATGGCTGGAGGCTGCTCCACATCAAAACGCCTGAGAAGAACGCATTTTACACGATCTTGCTGAAATCCCGTCATAGATCCCATGACCTCGCCGCGTGCTATTGGATAGGGTTAAACGATAAGAAGAAGGAAGGACACTGGGTGTGGACCGATGGTAAGATCGCTACAAAGGATTCGTATTTTCTCAATTAGGATTTACTGTGAATAGATAAGGTACAGATAGTCATTTATGACGTAGATTTCATTAATAAAATCAGAGTACACGCTACGGTGGCCTGTGACAACCAGGAAAAGATAGGTTGTGTCTAGCCAATAGCGAGATTCTTAATTTGTGTTGGAATGTCGTGTGTCAGTGATTCGGTCTGGGAGATGGGCTTGAAAAATGTCGATGAGTGTGAAGGATTCTTATGTTCTCAGTTACGATTTGAATGAATGATTGAATTTTGATTGTGAATGGAATTGTCAGGGAAAGTGCAGATATTTATGTAATGTCAGAACTTTAATAATGAGACAGCGGCGCACGGTAAAGTCGACTGATGCTTGAGTTAACCGGGCAATGGTAAGCCTACACAGGTTCTACCAATATGGCTGGCCAGTAGTGAGAATCGGTACATCAGTGATTTGGTTTCGTACTGAGATGGGTTTGAAAGGGTACCAGTTCTTAGCCCATATGTTAACATGTAAATAGTGTTTTAAAGTATCAACCGGTTGCAGAGATATTCAACCAATCTCCCGATATGGTTTTGACCAATCAAAAGGCACATTGGGCTTGTGCATCGGTCACAATCGGCATGTTAGCTGATTTTTATTTCCACGACAAATGAAAACTTCATGTGATAGGTTTAAGCCTATGTCGCATGAGAAAATCTTCAGACATCTCCAAGGGCCAAACCTTCACGCGTTGTGTACGATATGGGTCAAATCTTTGCGCATTATTTATGATCTGGATCTAACCTTCACAGATTATGTAACGTGTAGGTCTAACCTTCACGGATTATATACTATGTAGGTCTAACTTTCACGAATTACAAACCATATAGGTTTAACCTTCACGGATTACATACCATATAGGTGAGACCTTCAAGGATTATTTACATCAGTCAAACCATCTGATATTTTAACATATGTGCCAGTTATTGTTTGAAGCTGCTTCCATGTTAAATGATCCCATAATTATTAACTCTGTTACAGTGGTCAACTTCTTCATGTAGGGTTATTTGTCTGTGAGCAATAACACGTAAATCTTCGTTCGACAGTCACAGATAACTCAAATGTAAATGACACCCACAGTCGTGTGGAAATTTTGATTACAGTGGAAACCACAACTAAAATCAATGCCAAAATGGTGCATGCATACATACATACATACATACACACATACATACTTACAGACAGACAGACAGACAGTCAGACAAACAGGCAGAGAGAAATAAGGCAGTAAGGTTTTTCGCGGACCCAGGCCATTCCAGTCAACACTGAGGATTCCTGAGGGACTATACCGTCACAGTATTAGGGTCTAAAATCTTTGAATTCTACATAAATAATGCCCAACAGCTTTAAAACCTACACATTTAGGCAGGCAAAGAATATTTCTCACGGTGGGTTCACCTTTATTAGTTTCAAGAAGGTCCGAAATCGACGCTGTGTTTTGGGCAGAGTACAGCAGATATGCAAGTAAAAGATGGTGGATGGGTTCCCAAGTATGGCACACATTACATAAATCTGAATTACCTACACTGAGCGGCTTTACATACTTGTACATACATAGCTGTTGAGTGCGACATGCCCTTGTAACAAAACCATGCTAACATTAGGCAAATTCGTCCGTCTTTCTACAGGTACATCAACAAGCTTTAACTTAGATGAGCCTCTCACCAATGCGGTCGCTGTGAGTTCAAGTCCAGTTCACACTGGTTTCCTCTCCGGCAGTACGTCTGAACTGCCAGTAACCTGCGGATGGTCGTGGGTTTCCCCCGGGCTCTGACCGGTTTCCTCCCACTATAATGCTGGCCGTCGTCGTACATGTCAAATATTCTTGAGTACGGCGTAAACATCAATCAAATAAATAAATAAGTGATAACAGTCTTGCTAAGGTCTAGCATTTGGCAAATTCGTTTTTTTTTCTTTTCTTTGTTTTTGCTTACAGGTACATCAGCCACCTTTAACTTGGTTGCAGTTGATCCTTTTGGCTTTGCCTTGCACTGGGTCCAAGACTGCGGGATGATGTGCAAGAAAGCGATTGGTCAAGGCTACATATGGAAGGCGGACATTTGTGAAAGGGCCTCAGTTGATGCTGAACTTATTTGTGAATCAGGTAACTATTATAGTACCAGTAACACCCATTTTGTCTAACCACCGGCATACGAATATCTGTTGCCACCCCTAGATTAAACGTAAAAAAAGGACCTTGGGTCAACATCCAAGCAATGTGACCTTTCTTTTCAGGCTCATGATCCTGAATTATTCTCAGTTAGTTGCTTCACCGTTGCTGGCCACTGCATTGGATGCTGTATGTATACCATGCAATTACAATATTTATACCACGTAACACATAAAGCTGTTCTGCCAAACTGCTGTCAGTTTTATGGGGGTTCTTGTGCAAAACTGTGATTCATGCCATACGGCGATGAACTGCAATAAACTATATCACATTAGGACCAAAAATGTTGCGTTCCTTTTCTGATTCTATATACAGGGTGTCCCAAAAAATGTAGTCTCCCCTTCACTGCCCATTACACATGTATTTTGTTTTGATTTAGGTGTTTATTGACATAGATACAAGTCTAATGAGTTAAATTAAAGATTCTTATTATTATTGTTGCTGTTATTGTTGTTGTTGTTGTTATTGCTATTATTGTTGTTGTTGTTGTTATTATTATTATTGTTATTATTATTTGTTAGTTGCACCTGAAACAAAAACAAAACATACACGAGTAATGGGCAGTCAAAAATTGTCTGCAGAGGGAAATGTAGATGGGGGTTTATTTATTTATTTGATTGATTGGTGTTTTACGCCGTACTCCAAAATATTTCACTTATACGACGGCGGCGAGCATTATGGTGGGAGGAAACTGGGCAGAGGCTAAGGGAAACCCACGATCATCCTCATGCTACTGGCAGACCTTCCCACGTACGGCCGGAGAGGAAGCCAGCATGAGCGGGTGGGGATTGTAGACACCGGTATTTCTAGGCGGGTAACTAATGGCTTACCAAAACTGGACGACGCATATGCTCAACCCTGGGATGGCTCTCAGCTTGGAATGAACTGGATTGATATATGGATGCTAAAGAGACCCATCGCTCTGGCGTAGAAAAGCGCAGTTCAAAAATAAGAAAGATAGGCTAACGGCTGGACAGGAACGGGAGGGGGGGGGGGGTAGAAACTTAGCAATTCTAGCATTAATTAAGTGAATCTTATTTGACATTTAGATGTTCTACCCGATGAGCCAACAACCACAGCTGTAGCTTATGTTGAGAGACGCCCTCTCCGGAAACAAAAACATTTCAGTAAGTAGACAACCGTTTAAATGATTCGGAGCCAGAACACATTTTCTACCACTGGGCATGGAGCCAGAGAGATGTGTCTTCCACGGTGTTAAATTTCTGTTGGAAACATTCTTGTCCATGCCTCAAAAGATTACTTTCTTACTAGGTGAGATGTTTATATCGTTTCCAAAATAATCTTTCAGTTTTCACAACCGCGACAGTAAGGACCGGTAACCAACTTTTCCATTTACTTGTACACAGGGACGATTAATTTTGAACCTTAATTAACAATAAAGTATTTGAGAGAAGATAGTTATTAGATATTGTCACTGAACTGTCATCATGCTATTTGACATAATTAGTTATCGGCTGTTACTGTCAGTGAACTGTTATCATATTGCTTGAGATAATTAGTTGTCGGGTGGTGGTGTCACTGAATTCTTACCATACTAATTGAGATAGTTATCGGATGATGTTGTCACTCAACTGTTATCATGCTGCTTGAGATAATTAGTTATTATGTTGTCACTGAATTTGTACCATACTAATTGAGATAGTTATCGGATGTTGATATAACTGAACTAATAATCATACTACTTGAAGTTGGACACCATTGTTACCGAACTATTATCACACTATTTGAGAAAATTACTTATGGGATAGTGACCTCTCTGAACTCGTCATACTTGTGCTTACAGTTGTTTACAACATCATTGAACTTCTTGAGTATCGCCTGCTGTCCGCACCAATCAAGGTCATAAAGACCATGGACGTCACGAACTGTGCACGTGCGTGCTCTTCGGAGAAATCCGTGCAATGCGTCATCTTCAACTTCCACACACGGAGCCGAGTATGCGCGCTATATTCTAGTTTAGATGTCCTGGATGGAGGGAAACAGCTAGAGAAGAACTGGGAGGTGTGGAGAGTTCGTTAGCCTTGTGTCATCGCTGGTGACCCAAGGAAATTTATAAGTAACACTTCTGGCATGGTGACTGCTTTCACGAACCTTTGAGAAATCAGCTCTAAAAATCGAGGCATGGGTAGTCGTCAAAGCTTGAACCTGCCTATACCAGCAGATGGGAGGGATACCTAATTTTCTCAAGTTGTGAATTGCGGGCCGTGCACAAATATTCTGTGGCCCCTGGTTCGAAATCAAAGAACCCAACACAGTGTATTTCCGTGGTTGGCAATGGCATGGCCGACACCCATGTATTTATTCAGGCCCACAAGGAAGCAATGGTACAGAACTCCTGATGCAGAAGGGCTAGGGAACAGATCAATCTGGTTACATCAGGGCTGTTACATCTTACTGGTCTGACACATATGCAACGACAAAAGGAAAATTGTGTCAACCACACGGCAATATGGATTCTGATGACTAATTTGGCGTAGTTAGATCAGGTTTACATCATCCAAAGAAACAAGATCACTCAACAAAATCAACGTGACCCTGAGCACAGTGGACTGAAGTGTGTTGTACTGACGTAATCCCTTACGGCATTCAAAAAAAAAAAAAAAAAAAAACTCAAGGGGAAATAACTCTGTCACTCTGAAACTAAATTTCACAACCTGGGTCACATTTCGTATCGAATACACTGTAGAGATTAAATATAGAGTGTGTCAGGCAACGTACCGGCTTGTACTTTTACCTCCCCGAATAACATCATGCCTTGCTGTGTACATGTACATCCGCAAATAAAAGGACTTGAACACGTTTAGCCTACTCGGTGGATTTGCGCATATCGTCTACATACAGGTTAAGCATCGGGATCTCGTTCACTGATAAAAGTGCTATTTCACATGTAGTTAATAGATAAATGTGTCACTTCTGTTATTACATTTTGAGTATTCTACACCTAGACGCCATGTTCTGGATACCACTTCACCTTGCTTTGTCCTAGATCAAATTTAGGGAACATTGGACTAGGTATTCCGAACAATTTATTCATTTAATTCGTTGCTGTTTTACGCCTTACCCGTACTCAAGAATATTTGACTTATAGGATAGTGGCCAGCATTATGGTGGGAAGAAATCAAACAGTGCACGGTGGGTCCAGTGCACGACCACCTGCAGGTTGCTGACAGACCTTCTCACATGACATCTATAAGAAAAACCAACATGCATAGAAAAAAATCAGGAAATGTTTATTTTTTCTGTTAAAACAGTCGCTTTTACAGGTCTATGTTTTTCTCTGTACAATCTAACCATTCTGTTGATTGGTTCGGCAACTGCCAGTGGCTTGCGGTATAACATATGATGATCGGCCCCATTGATGACTATCTGCTGGGCGTGGGGAAAGCGCTGTGAGATCAAATTCTGTTCAGATTTCGCCCAGGCCTGTGAAGGAAACATAATTTCAGTATGTACCTTAACAAAATTACAACTCACAAAGTAATTTCGGCGCAATTACAAGAAACTCCTTAATATTAACTGGTATTAATTATTTTTATATGACGAAATGCCATACTCAAAGATTTTCACTTTTGGCACGGCAACCAGTTTTATGCATGGAGGAAGCCAGAGTAAACCACTAACCTTTCGCCAGTTACAAGTGAACTCTTCCATTTCTGGCATACATATTATTGGTGGAATTCAAGTGGTCTCTGATGACTACACAAGAACCTCCCGTCGGCTCCTGTTGCCACCGTGCTTCCAAGAACAATGAAAGAAGTCTTTAATGAGCTAAGAAAACCATGTTTTGTGCAGATTTGATAAATACTGAGTACAACAAGTGATGCGGTAGTAAGCCATTAGTCACTGTTTGCCACTCGTTTGTATGCCTGTGGTTTGGCTGTGCTTTTCCAGTAGTTTGGCTGTGGTTTACCTGTAGTTTGCCTGTGGTTTGATTGTGGATTGCATGTGGCTTGGTTGTGGTTTGCCCGTTGCCAGGCTGTGGTTTGCCTGTTGGGAGAATGTGGATGGGATTTATAATGTTCCTCGTGACCGACTGGCAAAATTCACAGGCCATTTCTGCAAGTCTCCTACAGTCAGCCATTGGAGACTGATGGGCTGGTGGGAGTTTGAAGTGTACCCTTAAACCTGTCTGAGGTGCAGATTATGTGTAGCTGTACTCGCCTTGTTCAGTTGACTGGGCAGTTGTTCATCATAGTAGTTACCAGTCATGACCATAACAGAGATGTTGGTCGGGAACTGCTTCATTCTCCTTACCAGCCTACAAAACAAACAATTGAACAGCTTACCAAAAACCGTTTTAGTTTTTTTTTTTCACTCCATAGCGGTTTGATTTTGATGAAGTGTTTGATCAAACATGATGAACTCATCACATCTGATACAACATAATGCAAAAATATGCACGAATCACAAGTCGGTGCAATTTTGATGTGTTTCATCATTCACTGCATAAGCTAGTTTTCAAGACAGGAGCCACAGTGAAGAATTTTTCCCTAAACTAGTTTTCAAGACAGGAGCCACAGTGAAGAATTTTTCCCTAAACTAGTTTTCAAGACAGGAGCCACAGTGAAGAATTTTTCCCGAAACTAGTTTTCAAGACAGGAGCCACAGTGAAGAATTTTTCCCGAAACTAGTTTTCAAGACAGGAGCCACAGTGAAGAATTTTTCCCGAAACTAGTTTTCAAGACAGGAGCCACAGTGAAGAATTTTTCCCGAAACTAGTTTTCAAGACAGGAGCCACAGTGAAGAATTTTTCCCGAAACTAGTTTTCAAGACAGGAGCCACAGTGAAGAATTTTTCCCTAAACTAGTTTTCAAGACAGGAGCCACAGTGAAGAATTTTTCCCTTCACCTATTCCCCTTTGTATAGGTGCAACTGCCAGTTTGTATCATTATAAGAGGTTAGCCAGAATGTTAGACCGCTTATCCTTACCACGACCCCACACACAGTGAGAGCAGAAAGCATCCACAAATTCCCTCCCCAACGTAAACAAAAAATGTCTCTGCTTCAAGGAGACTGACAACCAACATAAATGCTTCCGGCCCAAACGTAACAAGCACTGGACACGGTTCGCATTCTCTACGAACATCAGCTCCATAGGGAACTCAATCTGACAAAAGTCAGTCCCAGGCTGCGCAGTAACAATGCAAATGTACTGAATGAAAACAGTGCACGATATGGGGCCCAATTTCAGGTCATTTTTCCAATACAATTACTCAAATATGCATAATTCTTGATGCCCCTCTTAACATATTTTCAGCCCTACACTGGAAGTTCAAAACAGTTTTACAGACAAACCTGAAAATAAACAGGCCTACCTGAAAAGTTTTTGAAAAATCCACACTGTTCATATCATAAAATACTGAACCGATATTTACTTTCCACATTACCGTCTTATTTTTTTAAAATCACTGACTCCCAAAATTGATAATTCATAAAAGGTTTAAATCACTTCACATTATTTAACAATAACCTCTTACCGTAACTGATCAAATGTCTCATTGATAAAATGATGTTCGTCCACAACTGAGCTCATGTGACGCGGGTGACACAAAAGATGCTTCTGCAAAATACACAAGACAGGTGATGGAATTGCAAAAACTGCCTCTGAGAAAAGTTCATAAAACATCATATACATGTACATTCTAAAATTCAGCCACAGAACAGCCTTCCACACACTCTGGACAATTTCTACCCAGCCGCACTCCCCCAAAAATTTATCAACGGATACCCAGAAATCCAAATAATTTTGGACAATCATCATGAGTCTTAATGAAGGTCATTAAAGCATCATTATAGACGCCTTGCACAAATAATTTGATCACTAATGTGCCATCCGGGTATAAAGACTTTTTAATTTTTTTTTTAGCTCTCTCATTTTTCATGCCAGTCAGTTTTGTTTGGGCCTATCCATTTAAACGACTTTCTCCACTGTTTAGGCCATAAAAAATATTGCCAAATATTTCATAAGTTTGCCTTGATTTTTTTCTTTTTTTTGGGTCAATATAAAGATGTCAAGGTTATAATGCTTATATCTAAAGGCGATGTAACTCTTGAACAATGTTATGAAAAAATGATTAATGACGTTTTGTCATGAGTCGATGAGTCTACTCTACTGAGGGGAATTTTTGATGAAAACAGTTCCTAAAAGTTTTTTCATAGTCATAGTTAAATCATGGCCATGATGACTTGGAAACTTCCCAGTTTCCCATCTTTTTCATATCTGTTGGAATCCTAACATCCACATTTCTTCACCACAGTGCTACCTGCATGCTACCTGCAAACACTGTCCTTAAAAAAGTTTCCGTTTGCCAAAACCCAATACTATAAAAAAAAAAAAGAAAAATACTGTCAGATGTCTTATTTTCTTATTCTGGCTTAATGAAAAAGATAAAGTTTTCAAAGAAATTGACATTGCGAGAAAAATGAAAAATAAACTTCTAACAAAATCTAATTAAGAATCTTAGGGCTTTTTTGGAGCCTTCCACCAATGCGGGTCGATGTGAGTTCAAGCCCAGCTCATGCTAATCCGCTAACAAGCTGAGGATAGCCATGGGTTTCCCCAGGGTTCTCCCCGGCTTCCTTCCACCATAACGCTTGTATAAACCATTGTATAAATAAAATATTCTTGCGAGCGGCATGAAACACCAATCAAATAAATACACATAAATGAATACCCTCTACTTCTGCACAGATTTTTCCTGAGAGCCCCATCAAAACAACTGAGCTCAGCTCTCACCTGTCTATTAACGACGTCCTCAGGTAAGTCAGCCAGTTGCAGTGGCTGATGCACCAGCCCCAGGAGAAGGGCCAGTCGGGTGAGCCCCACGGCCGCACCTAGCTGCAGAGACTGGAACGAGGGTAACAGGTGTCCAAACCTTGGGATTAAACCACAGAATGAAGATCTGTTCATCAGAGAAAAGCAAATAGACTTCTGGGGCCAGAATCACGAAAGCATCCCTCCCTCAGGCCATGCTTAAAACTGTGTTTGTTGGGTGTAACCTGACTGACTTGAAAAAAAGGCCTACACAAAAGTTTTTATCAGTAGTTTGACAGAAGTTTCTGTTTTATTTTTCTATGCATGTTAATACCTTTCAAATTCCTATATTTTTCACAAGCCAAATTAAAAAAAAAAAACAAAATCCCCTCCTAAATGACCCTATTTTTTCTCCCAACAAACAGTTTTTTTAGGATGGCTTTAAGACTTAAATTGCGGTATTATTCCTGAACATAGATTTGAACTTAAAAGCTAACTTTCGTCTTGGTTTTCACGGTCTATTAAACAAAGATCTTACAATTAAAAGTGTAAGCCTCAAGCTGAGACAAAATTTCACCGTAGTAAATGGTTTGGAAGTTAAGGCTGGTGGTCTATATGACAGCTGCTGGAAGATGTAGAGACACATGTATCTCTAAGCCTGGATAACTAAAAAAATGCTGTGATATGCTCAGTATAAGGCCATCCTTAAAAGCTGTTCGTTGAGCATAACCCAGCCCTACGAGAAATAATAGGGACAGTTGGTAGTGAACTCTTTTTTTTTTTAACTCTGGCTCTAGAAAAAGGTAGGGTTTTCAAATAAATTAACATGAAGAAAAAAATTTTACACAAAGTGTTTTATTAAAATATCAATAAAAACTTTTGAGTGGGTTTTTTTTCAAAGGGTCGGTCACATATTGCACATATTTTTAAGGATGGCCGAATAATAAGAAAATTCCTGACTGTTGCAGCTATTCGATTTTTTTCAACCCTTCAACAGGTACACATAATAAACAATACAAACACTTTCAATACAAAAACTGCCCTTCGGTTATACCTAGGGAAATTTGCTAGCAACCTGCGGATGGTCAGGAGTCCACCCTCACCGGCTCTGCCCGGTTTCCTCCCATCATAATGATGGTAGCTGTCAGTTAAGCGAAATATTCTTGAATACAGTGAGTTCAAATCCAGCACATGCTGGCTTCCTCTCCGCTCGTACATGGGATAGTCTGCCAGCAACCTAAGGATGGTTGTGGGTTTCCCCCCAGGCTCTGCCTGGTTTCCTCCCACCATAATGCTGGCCACTGTCAGATAAGTGAAATATTCTTGAGTGCGGTGTAAAACACCAATCAGGTAAATAAATAAATATCATATTCAGCGAGCATTCACAGATACAGGCACAAGCTCATCACTCACCAAAACTGTAACCACACGTTGTTCTGTTGATCAAATATGTCTTCCGACAGGGGATTAATGAGAACCAGCCCCGCCACATTCCTGAGGGGTAAACACCACAGATTTATTAATTTTTTCATATTAAACAACTGAATCATTTCTAATTTTTTAAAATTGTAACAAAATTAACAACTTTCATTTTTCACAAAATAGGTTGGATATGATGGCAAGATGTTATGCCACCTGTCCAACCAAGATGAGAGGAGGATTTTAGGTTACGATCCAACTGTACCATATGCGTATAATATTTTATTTACTGATCTGAATGATGCTTGACACCATATGAAAGAATTTCCACCAATTAGTTTAAATTAATATAATCAGTATTATTGGTGGAGTGCCCAGGAGAAAAGCGACCAACCTGGCAAGTTACTGACCAACTTCCCCACATGCATGACGTGATGGAGAGGCATGCATACATATTGATAAAAGACGAGTGGTGTTCAGTGACTGTAACACTGCACAAATGGACAAAGGCGAGTTGACAACAGCTTGTCATTATCAATGCCCCACAGGTGCCTCCATGACCCCGGGGCCTCTCACCAAGGCGGCAGCTGTGAATTGAAGCTCATACACAGACAGGTCTGTCAGCGACCTACAGATGGTCGTGGGTTTCCTCACGGCCTACCCAGTTTCACCCCAACATAACCCTGCTTGCTGTCGTACAAGACAGATATTCTTGAATACAGCCATAAACAGCGATCAAATAAATATTAAATAAACCCATGTCCCACAAACAGCGACAGTGGTGCAATGTTACAAGTTAATGATAACAACCCACCCTTCATACAGCTGAGAGTAAAACTCAGCCACAATCGCCCCGATCTCCGCTCCCACCAGAATGAACGGCTTCTCCTGCTGACTGGCCTGTGTGAACAACACAGTGAAGTCTTCCACCATTCTGCCCAGGAATGAAAACAATAAAAAAATAGACACAAAAAAAAATTAACTTTCACGAAACATTGGAAGGCAAAGATTTCTCATGTAAATTTTTTGGGTAAATGGCATTGTCCAGGCAACAGCATCATAAGGAAAGTCCCCAACACAAATGATTAATGTCATTTATCGAAATGTGCCTAGACTGTGCATGGAACAGACATCTAGTTGAACAGATTTTAGAATCTGATTTTATTTTTGCAAGAGACCAGTAGTTCAAAAAGGGCAAAGGGGTATAAGCTCTGTTTTTACCTTTCAGTATAGACTGATCAGAAGTAAGATTGCCTTTTGTTTTAGGGTGATAACAGTAATAAAATTTTACGCCTGGTTTAATTTTTCAATACCTTTTGGAACAAGTATTCACATGAAATCAGTCCACTTTAAAAAAATTTTCCCACAGGTCCATCCTATATCTTTATACCGTATATTTCTCCATATTAAAATGAAGCAGTGTTGAAATTTCCAAGGTAGGTCATCAAAACTTTAATCCAAAGTTGTCTGCCCTTGCTAAACCCCAAGATGACATATTTTTACACACTGACAAGTTAGCAGATTGCTGAGGAATGTGAAGTTTCAACTACTTAACAAGGATTAATTAACAGTTTCCTGTTTTTAAGTCAGAAGGTCCATCATGTTAGTCAGGTGAATGAGTATTTATTGAGGGTAACATTGCTTTCCTGCAACCATGTAGCTGACTGCCACAGTGAAATACTCTTGATGACAGCTTTACTTTATTGCCCATCAGATATGTGTATAGTACAAATAAACAAATAATTTCATTTCAAATTTCAAAAGGTTTTATATATTTATAATGCTCTTCTGGGTGAGCCTTAACAAATTTTTCTTCCAGGCGCTACACACTTAGGACAGGACAGACTTACGTTTCTGCTGAGAATGGCACCATCTTGTCGCGGAAGTCCTGATTTGGAGTCTGTGAGCCTTCAGGAGTGCTCATGTTCTGTAAATATATAAATGCTTACTCACTGATTGATAAGTGAGATAACGGACTGGTTCGCTGATTGATTGACTTGAGTGACTGATTAACTGAGTAACTGATATGACAGATTAACTGGTTCAGAGATTTCATGATCGATCTGATGACTGATTCCTCCACTTACAGACTGATCCCATGACCGATTGACTGGTTCAGAGATTTCATGATCGATCTGATGACTGATTCCTCCACTTACAGACTGATCCCATGACCGATTGACTGGTTCAGAGATTTCATGATCGATCTGATGACTGATTCCTCCACTTACAGACTGATCCCATGACCGATTGACTGGTTCAGTGATTTCATGATCGATCTGATGACTGATTCCTCCACTTACAGACTGATCCCATGACCGATTGACTGGTTCAGTGATTGCGTGACTGACCTTATGACTGACTGACTGGTTCATTGTTTGAGCGATTGAATTGATGATTGATTCATCTCATGTCTTATGAACTGGATCATCCTTTGACTGATTGACTCGATGACTGATTGAAAGCTTCACTGATTGACTTGTTCACTGACTGTCAGTCTGATATCACGACAGAATCCTTCATTGAGTGATTAAACCTATGGAACCCTTGACTGGATTAATCACTGGTAGACTCATATCATGGCTGTTCATTGGCCTACATGTAAATGACGTTTGACCACTCGGCTGGTTGCCTGGCCCTTTGCCTGAAGAAATAACTTTATGACTGGTGCTTTTATATTTGAATCCTTCACTGACTCATTGACCAGTTCACTGACTGATTCATTCACCTCAAAACAGGTTGATCAATGTACTCAACGGGTTGATAGTTGCTCCATTAAATGAGTGACTGTATGACTGACTTGATCTGTGATTCTCAGACTGTGACTGACTGGTTGACTTGATCTGTGATTCTCAGACTGTGACTGACTGGTTGACATGATCTGTGATTCTCAGACTGTGACTGACTGGTTTACTTCTCTAGAAAACTTACCCTCCAAGGTCTTTCACTAAAGCCCAGTCCTGCTCTGTCATAGACACACACCTACAACACAAAAAACAGAAATATGCAATTATTCATTTATCCATTAATATTTGTGTCCAAGCAATTAACCTCATATTAAAGCTTACAATATCATAGGACACATTTTGTTTTGAGAGGGGGTGGTGGACACAGATTCATTTACTTAACTATTTACACCGTAAACAGACAGCCGGTAATAAAATTCGTTCTGAGATCATGTCGTACAATTATTTGTTTATTTAATCAGCGACATTTACTCAAGAACATTTCACTTTATAAGTCGCAGAATTCAAGTGAATTCATCATCCCTGCAGATACCTGGTAACTTCAAACCTGCAGATGCCTGGTAACTTCATACCTGCAGATACCTGGTAACTTCATACCTGCAAATACCTGGTAACTTCATACCTGCAGATACCTGGTAACTTCATACCTGCAGATACCTGGTAACTTCATACCTGCAGATACCTGATAACTTCATACCTGCAGATACCTGGTAACTTCATACCTGCAGATACCTGGTAACTTCATACCTGCAGATACCTGATAACTTCATACCTGCAGATACCTGGTAACTTCATACCTGCAGATACCTGGTAACTTCATACCTGCAGATAAACGTAACTGCATACCTGCAGATACCTGGTAACTTCATACCTGCAGATACCTAGTAACTTCATGCCTGCAGATACCTGGTAACTTCATGTCTGCAGATACCTGATAACTTCATACCTGCAGATACCTGGTAACTTCATACCTGCAGATACCTGGTAACTTCATACCTGCAGATAAACGTAACTGCATACCTGCAGATACCTGGTAACTTCATACCTGCAGATACCTAGTAACTTCATGCCTGCAGATACCTGGTAACTTCATACCTGCAGATGCCTGGTAACTTCATCAGTTTAAACGTGCAAAAATTTGTGATGATTACTATCAACTCTACCTAACTGAATATCTCCCATAAAACACACCTTAAAAGACTTTCATTGTATTCAGTCATAAAAAAAAATCTATAAAAATAATGACTGATTGAAAACACTGTCTTGATACTTCCATGGATAATCACTCATAATATCCAAAATGTGAAAGGAGAAGAAAACATAAAAATGATGCCAAAATAAGATGAAAGAGCAACAAAAATTAGTTGCAAATATGGCCTTTAGGGGATATTTTTTGCAAGAGAAAAAGGTACTTGAAAATATATTTGCAAGGGGGGTATTTGGGACTAACTTTTGATATTTATCATCACTGACGTAATAATGTTCTAAATTAGGATGTGATGCATGGCTAATAAATTTATTTCAATGTAAATTTGTTGTTTATATCCGAACATATGCATTTAACCTGAATTATGATAATATTTATGAACATAAGAAAAATATAAATATGTTCCAAATCCTGACGGAACACATTTGTTAGATGAAAAGGACAAATTCTAGAGAAAAAATAGTGATTAAACGCACGTAAAATCCTCATTTATCACAGTATTAGACAAAGACTATATATACCAAAAGGTGGTCCCAAATACCCACCATACAAATATCATTTTCAAGTGTCCTTTTCCCCACAAAGAAAAATCAAACAAATATTGAAGATCACATTTACAACTAACTTTTCACCCTCGTTCACCTGAATTTCTGAATGTAATTTTTATGTTTTCTCCACCTTTAAGCCCGGTGTACATGTATAACAAAAATTAGCCCCTGTCAGACTTGAACCGATGCCCAATGTGTTTACCTTTGTGACTTTTGCAACCAGAGGAATTACCAAACTCCATACATCTGAGGTCATTCCAGTCGGAGCATCAAGGATGACTAAGAACACAAAGGAATTAAGAACCACATTTTACTCACAATTTACACCTGTTTTGGAGGTTTTTTCTTACTTTTTTTGGTTATTTTTCATTTCAATAACATAGCTACACATAGAATAGAGAGTACAGTTGATCCATTAGGAGATCCAGGGCATTTACAAATGAACAGTCATCATTATAAACTTGTGGTGATGACCTGTGTGGAGTAAAAGTAAACACAAAATTATGTTCACAAATGTGGGTTAATGTCTGATATAAATATGCATACTGCCAAATTACTTGTGACACACAACTGTGCCTACACCTGCAGATTTACACCACAGAACTGTGCCTACACCTGTGGTTTCACATCTGACACATGACAGTACCTGTCGGAGAGCCCTTGCCTTCACAGGACATGAACAACTTCTGGTTCCATCCAATGTCATACAGTTGACCTGAAATCAAATATTCAAGATTCTTCTTAACAAAAAAAAAACAAACATCACTGTGGAACCAAGATGAGGTATACTGCAGGAGCTTAGGTTGACAGGATAATAGGCCAAATTGTTTGTTTTGTTTGTTTTGGGTACCAAAATCTTATCAATCTGCGAATTTTATTTTACTTTATTTCCTTCAAAATGGATTCTAAAGGATTTTCTGTGTGAAAGCTCCAGTGTATTTACAATTATTTATTAAAGAATTTCACCCAGATTTTTAGGTTTCAAATTCAAGCTCATTTATACACATTAATACATTTTACATTTAAATGAATAAATGAAAAAAAAAAAAAAGCAAAAATATAAAATGCTGATTATAGTAAAAAAATTTCCACATTAATTACAGACGCAAGTGTAATACATGTATATGTACAACAGGGGAGTTTCGACTTCGACCTCTTTTATCAATGGAGGTAGAAAAAGTACTACTGTGCCATGTGACTTGTCAGAAATGTTAGGCAACTTTTGCTGATATTAATTCACTGATCAGCTTTCTCGCCGTGTCCCTGAGGGACAAATTTCACTTTTTTCCTTCATAAACGTATTAGATTCATAAAAATTACGTTATAATGTTACAGAAAATGTAATCCAAACTAGTTGACAGGTCACATGGTACAGTAATACTTCTTTCACCCTCCAAACATAAAAGAGTTCAAACTCAAAACTCCCCTACTGTAAATCTATGAAGAATGTAGACATTCAACTTCTTCAGCAAGCCACAAATTAAATGTTATGTTTGAATGCACTTCAGTCAGTCTTTACTTGTCTTTACACGCTTATTTATTTACTTGACTGACGTTTCATGTTGTGAAGGAGATTTTTTTTACTTATACGATGGGAGTCAGGTTTATTTTCGCTGAGGAATTCGGCGGTGGAGGATACTGGAGTGACTGTGGCAAAATCGCCGACTTTTGCTAGGTATCTGACAAACTTCTTTACTTAACAAAAAGTCCGGCCAAAGCAGTATCAGGTTGGGAACATGTAACCTTCTTTGGGCCCCCTATAAGTTCCAACAAGGCAACGTTTTAATCCCTTATGCCCATACTGTTCTTCCCTGAAATAAATTACACAGATGTATGTCAGCCCTGTGAAAATAGAAGCCAAATTAGCACTGCAGCTATTGAGAGAGACAGAGATCACACTGGTTTGGGCTTAGACAGGGTGGGTGTTCTCACAAACTAACGCATAACGTCTGTAAAATCACGGTAGTTCGCAAGAGCCCCCACCGTGTCTTGTCCTAACCAGCGTGATCTCTCGACTCAACTGCAATGCCGATTTGGCTTATTCAAACCGATTCAAAATTTCTAGTGAACCACAATAATCTTACCATCAGGCATAAGCTCAGCCATTTCCTTCTGCAGGGCGGCATAATTAATGAAGGGCGGAACGATCAACAGGACGAAGATAATTTTTGCTAACGTTGTCAATCGTCTGTACCACGGCTTTCTCTTAGCAGAGCTCCCTTTCTGCAGCAGAGAATAAAACACATGGATAACAATCCACAATTCCATGTCACTGTTACATGAACCTGTACAAGCACGTGTAAGGCTACATTTATCACTGCATAGTCTTTGATAAAAAAGTAATGGTTAGCAAATTTAGAAAGAATTATCACCGAAGAATATTTCACTTACATAAAGCAGTCAGGTTGGAATACGGCCCAAGATGACTGCAGCCATTCATATCTACCTCTTTGGTAGAACAATACTAATTTGGGATATAGCCTTAACAGTATAGGCTAGAGTTTATCAAGATCTTGGGAGTAGTTTTCCTGTAATAGCCATTTACATGTACCTGGGTACCCTCTCCGCCGGTTTTTCTGAGCAGCCGTGTTTTAGACCGTGCCGAGGGACTGCTAAGGCCAGTCTTAGAATTTATAACTTATATATAAATAAATTTTATAACTCATCCTTCGCCTCCACACAACAAAATTAATCTACACCCTTTTTATCAAACAAGCACATAATGCAATTCCGCAAAAATTCCGTGAAGCCAACCTGTGGTTTGGATTGCTCGTTTTCCGCATTACGTGTTGTTGTTGTTGTTGTGACAGCTGGTGGGGGTACGCGATCTCGGCCTTGCAACAGGTTGCTTCGCTTCCGCATGATTCTGTGCCGGAGTTACTGCGAATCAACGTTTCTTCTGGTCCGTTCTGATGTGTTTTTTGTTGAACATATCTGGATGATTCCTTGTCATGCCACGTACATCAGTGAATACATCCACGCATGAGCTCCACCACCTCCATTTGTAGCAGATGTGTTTAGAATGGATTCTCCGCTTTGATTTCACCCACGTGGTACACCACGGCGGGGGATTCCCCGAACTGATGTTGGCTGTATTTCTCCTCCTGTCTTCATACTGGGTTGGCGGAGTAGGCCTCGGCTTATCACAGCCCAAAGCTGGCGTCAGCTGTGGCTATTACATTAGCCAAGGATCTCCGATGTGATCTTTTGTCTGACCTCAGGTAAATTATCGATAAGATAGAATTATATTTAACTCCAGAAATTCCGAGAAAAAAATTGCACATCGCTTGTCTGCCCTTAAATGGCTCTAATGTGTTAAATATACGCGACGTAATTGTAACATTCTCGGTTTCGCTAGTTTAAGTCTGACCAAAAATGCCTCCTCAACTTGGCTAGTTCATAATTTAGAATGCTTATTCCGTTCGAAATGGTCGCGTCGCATGGCAATTATCCATTTGCGGTGCATGGAGCTGTCCAGTCGGAAGGCGCAAAAGCTAATCTCATCGTAAATCGGTGAGTGATTAATTAGCACAGTGGATTGCTGCACAAAACGGCTTATCCCAGTGTGACGTCATACACTACAGGGATATCAAGGGCAGATTAGCGTGTAGAGAATACCAAGCTTCACGAAACTCCTGTCAGTCTTGAAAACAATATTTATTTAAAGCCTCAAACTTCAGATACCTCTAGGATATACTGTTCCAACTTTTGCGAAAAAATTAATCAACCCGGACACTTCACCTTTAATTTACCACATAATCGTTATAAATTCCTGTTTTTCATGCATTCGGCTCATTGTGTTTTTATGCTTCCTTTCTATGGAAATCATGAATTATTAGCAAGCATGTCATAACTCAGGTTATACATGAGTGTTTACTGTTTCTCTGTGTCCAGACTACGCTCATTGTACCAAACTGCATTCTAACTGACAATCTGCCAAAGGCCGATGCATTTAAAATGAGTAAGCATATAATTAGCACTTTTTCCCTGAAGCCGTCTCGTGCTGGGCTCTCGTCGGAAAGCACATGCATCATGGGTCGCTTTTGCGACGCAGTTTTATGTCTTTTATTAGCACAAACAAAGTGGGGTAAGTGTATTTGTCTACACCTTGTAGTTACTGAATATTTGCAATAGTTTGAACTTTCTTTCGTTCTTTTAACTACACGCAGACGACATATTTGGAAGAAGGCCAAACTTAGCATTTTCTCGCTTAGGAGGAATGTTGTTCCAGTTTTGAAGCGCACTGCCAGGTGTATTTTGATGGGTACTTGTTGAGTGTTTCGCGGAAGGACACACCCGGAAGCGCGCTGAATAGCCTGCGTCACTGTTGTCAAGCATGCGTTTGTAGACCTGTTTTGCGTTGGAGAGCCCGCACCTTAATATTTCAACAATCTCTTGACATTTTTAATCGCATTGCCTCACTGCCCTGTGAACAGCAGGCTAAGAGGGCTTTAGCCATTTAGGTCTGCTTTCATCCTTGTACCGAAATATCTAGCGTTTTATCACCATATTTGTTGTCTATTCTTTAAACTTTAAAAACCCTAGGCGTCGAAACCGACATTCGTATATACCAGCCGTCAACCAAAATGGACGTCCCGGAGCAATAATCGTGAGGCCAGTTCACAAAAACGACAAATAATACAAATCACCAAAGAACTAAGAAAGTATATGAAAGAAAAAATTAGGACGAATTCATGCAAAGAAAAGCAGTCCCCAGTTTTCATTGATGACGCAAAGACGCAAAGACGCAAAGACGCAATGAATGTTCTAGGCTGATAAATAAAATCCATTTTAGTGTATGATTGTGGTGTCGTTATAATAAACACACGTGTTTGCGCTACGATCACTATACCTACGTGAAGCATTGATGGTTGTGTCCTCGCTAAGCGCTCAGCAATAAGAGGATAGAGGATGGACTGGTCGACTGGGTGAGGGGGCTTGTTGGGTGTCTTCGGCAAGTCGTCTCGGTGAGGCAGCACCAGATAAAAGATACAGTGGAAATCCGTCCTGCAGCAAGGAGACACCGCCTTCGTATAAGTGAAATATTCTTGAGTTGGGCGTTAAACAAGAAGCATGCAAGCATGCATTGATGGTTATGACACTTAAAGTGAAAGATCGCACATGTTCTAAGTAAAGTTTGCCAATAAGGTTAGACAATATTATGTGAATTTCGGTAAGGTATATTTTCTAATAGCTACTACGATAGCGGAAACTGACATTTCACCCTGCTCCGTCGACTAGCATGAAACGCAGCCGTTCTTTGTGGGTTGTGAGGTAATTGTTCCAAGCGCGGAACACTCGTGTCACCTGAGACTGGAGTAAACTACGAGGGTTTAGTTTTTAACTTAAGTATATATGTAAATTTATAACATGAAATGACCAAGACACTTATTCCCGCCAAGACACAATTGTCTGGAAATACTTTGCAGCGTGGTTCACGCATGTACTTGTTATAATTAAAACATACTATATAATATTAAAGGAGTGTGCTGTCCCAATGTTATTACACAGATTGACAGACCAATCTAAACGCAGAGGCAAATCTACTCCTACGTCCCGACTTTGACCTGTAATGTATTGTGTCGCCATTTTACTACTCCATTTTCATGGTTTCTGTATGCCGGAAATCAGGCAGACAGCGCATGGATTTAAAAAGTTATGAGGCGGCAAACGGACTCACGGTAAGAGCTGAAATGTCACACTTTTCCCGTGTCCTGTCGACAGAACATGAATGGTGTCCTACCTTGATATGCACTGAATAATGTTTCTATCTGCTTTTCTCAGGAATCTGTGTTTGTCACTTTTATAGAGAAGGTTTGGCGTACAACAAGATATCTTTAAACTAAGGCTCTGTTGGGGCAGCCATGTTGAATACTAATAACCTTACGTCAGAAATTATTTTTCAAATTGAAAAAAATCAGTAAGTTCAAAATTAATAATGCTTACGTGATTTGACCATGTTTTCCCATTCACAATAAAAATATTTCACTTAGATTTGAAAATAAGACCGAGCCCACTTTTGGGGGGAAGATGGCCACTTAATACACACAAGTCCAGATTTGGCCATTTGCGATGTTAACCCCAAGACAGGCGAAGTGGATCACGATTGATTGACAAGCAACTCAGAAGATTTACGTCACGGCTTGTAATCAGCTGATATATGTGAAGCTCTCTTATGGGTCATTTCCTCATAAGCTTAAAAGCATGGGCGCCTTCAAATCCCCAGTCGACAGCACAATACTCTACACTTCCAACGAAGATAATTCAGTAACGAATTCATATAATTTCAAACAGCTTCTTACATTCGAGAGAGAATTTATAATCTTTTTAATGAACAGTATACCTCAGTCATAAACTGTCTTTTACTTTAACCTTCAGCTTACGGATATACTTATCCAAATATTGGGCACAAATGTAGCAAACAATGTACATGTAATTATTTTCTCGTTTAACAACAACACAAATGTTTACGTCTTCCCAGCGTCCAGCTCAGAGTGTCCGAAATGGCCGTCTCCCAGCAGCAATATCTGGACTCAGGGAATAAACGACGGCACGTGCTACATTGTGTTTCGAGAAAGTACCAAGAGCTGGCACGAGGCCAAGGACATCTGTGAGCGAAATGGCTGGAGGTTGTTTCACATTAAAACCCCGGAGAAACACAAATTCTATTCCTCGGTGCTGCGAGCCATCACGGATAATTGTTTCTGGATGGGCCTCAGCGATACAGAGAAGGAAGGGGAATGGAAATGGACGGATGGTAAGGGGACATCGGTGCTTGCGTTTGACAAGGGTTGTTGAAAACAAAGAAAATGTAAGAAACTCAAAGTAATGTAAGCAATGAATACTTAATAGACCATTTGAAAAATCTAGATAGGCCTGTGTGTGTTTTATTCCGAGTAATTATTTTCTATGTCTATTTCTATGTCTAAGTCTATGATATGTTTTCCTGTCTTGGTGGGTTCTCTTACCCTCACATATACCTTCAAATATTTTAGTTGCTTGGTGTTTTAATGTTAGTAATTATTTTTAAGCCCATGTTCCTTTCCTTTCTTTAGAATTATTGCTTTGTTTACCGCTCTAAGTGCAATCGAATAATTGAATTGCACGATGGCTGTTTAGGAGCCGTATTAGTAGGTCTAATATTGGATCTATGGATGCAGTGTACATTTTTTGCTTGCGAATGTGAAGAAAAAAATACGATGAATGAACAAGTACTCAAACTGACAGAAATCCGTCCTAAAATGTGATTGTTATGAGCAATTACACTCAAAATATGCCTTTAATCTGCATAAATCTCATACAACATACATCACACACCCCACTATGTTCTAGTTTTCAAAACGTACACTTTTGCACTAAAATGCCCAAATTGTGTAAAAACAGTGCTTGTTGGCCCATTACTGACCCAGATTCGACACTCGCGCCATATTCGTTTCGGCCCAGTTTTCAAATGCTCATCTATCAGCGCACAGAAAGATGAAAATACGGATAGGTCGACCCACCAGTTTTCCGTCAATTCTCCCACAAAGACAGACCAGCCTCTATAACAACAACGAATAACTGTTTATGAACCCTGTCAGGCATGTTCATTTCTCGAGCAGAGCTACCTCAGCTTTATTTCTGTCATCTGAACACAGGTTATTTTGAAGCGTAGCACTATTGCAATACTTCACAAACACAGATATCAGATATATAAGCTCAGATATTGTGGAAAACACTAGTCCATCCATGTTGTCTGACCTCACTAATGCAGATTAGCAAAATTTTACACTAAGGCCAAAACCAGTAAAACTATACAGCAGCCTAATGACATTTGGGGTCACCGCGGCCGAGGGGTTAGCGCGCTAACGAAGAGCAATGAGCCTCTCACCAGCCAATTTTATAAAAGAGCTATTTTTCAATAAAATATTAATCGATTTAGGTTACCTGGGAACCAAGTTAACAGTAAAAATGGACATAGTGTCCAGAATCTCTGGGACTCTGCTTTATAACTTTGTTGGCTTAACCTGGGGCTACGGCCAGTTTGTTGATCGTGAAGGGAAAAAAAAGCATTAAGCTGAGTGACATAGTAAATATATTTATCTATTTATATATTTATTTATTTATTCCATTGGTGTTTTACGCTGCTCTCAAAAATATGTTCTTAGTGCGTTGGCTGCCAGCATTAGTGTGGCAGTGCAACTGATTGGTGTTTTACGGCGAACGCATGCATATTTCACTTGTAAGTCGGTGGCCAGCATTGGAGGGAACTTAGCAGAGCCCTTGGGAAACCCACGGCCATCCCAGGTTGCTGGCAGACCGCGCACGATCGGAGAGGAAGCCAGCATGAGCGACTCCTGGGTCATTACGCAGCGCTGGTGTGCTGATCCCCTTGGCCACGATGCCTTCTGTTAGGAGTGCATGGAAGGCCATTAAATTTATTTATCTGATTGATGTTTTACATCGGCCTCGTGTATATTTTCATGAAGCAGGAACAGCCCACGATGGGAAACCCACGACCATCTGCAGGTTGGTGTCATGTAAGCATTCCCAGGTGCGGACGGAGAGGAAGCCAACTTGAGCTGGACTTGAACTCACAGCGACCGCACTGATCAGAGGCAACCTAAGTCATTGTACTGCTCTAACACGCTTAACTACTCGACCATCTACACAGGGTTGTTAAACTTTTGAATTTGCCTGACGCACGATTTAGAGAATCAATGGCGTAACTGATTGGCCTAGAACATTTATTGCCTCTCTTTACATGCATCCTAACGCCGTACTTACTATTGCATATACCTATATACTTTTCTTAGTTCGAGTGGTAACAGAAGGTCTGTTTTCATGCATAGATTCCCCGTGACGCAATGATAACAATCACATGTTTACCTGTTTTGTTTTTCTTTTTAAATCTGTTCCAAGCATAAAAAACAAACACATTTTTAAACACTATCAAGACATGTATGTTCCATTTACACTTCACAATGCTGCTATTGGTGCATAATGGGTACTAACAACATTTTCCGCATTTATTCGCAGGCTCCAGGGCCACATATGAGTTAGTACAAACTCGTGCAAGCTGGCTGACAAAATGGACGTATGACTGTGTTGCTTATTGCGAAGGAACGCCCCTACATCGTTGGAGATCGAAAGAATGCAAAGAAATTGCAGCTTGGCCGTTTATTTGTGATCAAGGTAGAAGAAGGACATAGTATATATCATAACGGTATATATACACCTTAAACTGACCAACGCCCAACGCGTTTATCGGGTGTTCAATCTTCAAACAAGCGTGTTTAATACATATACACATATATTTAGGTAGTAAACATAAGTGTCTAAAACATGTATATAGGCCTATACTATAATGCCCTAATCTCCAAGTGTTAAATAGCTGAGGTATGAAAGTGTTTATAAGTTGAACATTGGACTTTACAGTGTATAGAGGGTATATGAGAAAATAATGGCGGGGTTTTAAAATGAACAATGATGGTGAGAAGAGTAGGTTGGATAGTCAAAGACAATAATAACATTTCTTCCTTTTGGGGGGGGAGGGTGCAAAATAACTGTTAATTTAAGCAATTGGACACACACTTTAAGAATTGCAGGCACACGTTAGCTTGTTTATGAACTGTATGCAAATGTTTGTTTTGGACTTCACGTGGGTTTTTAACCATTTTCGTTTCATCACGACGGTGCCGACATGTTTAAAATGCTGCGTCTGTGGAATGCCATGATACTAGACACATTCTACACTCACTCCTGGAAGGACAGTCCATCACTCCAACTAATGATAGTATTCTATAAAACAAAAGACAACAAAAAGTATAACCAACGCATTTTGAAAAGAGATGTCCATACAGACCTGAGGGGGCATTTTTTGTGACCTGCTTGGTAACTCTATAAATCCCCTTTTAATATGGAATTTTTACGAGACCATGGGATACGCCATTTTAGAGCAATCGGAATCATAATGTCGCTCATCAGTATTAGCTCATCAGTATTTGGGGCGAGACACTCCTTCAGTTTGTATGCGAAGTTCGATTCCCTTTATTATTACAATGGATGGCCACGCACTGTGGTCACCCGGTTTGGGGAGACTTTGGGGAGTAACCACAGACGCATTCTACTACCACTTTTTCGTTGAAAATAACTGTAAAATATACCAGAATTTTCTCATAATCAGAAGGAAAACAGTTCATCTAACACTACTTCTACATGGTCAAATGGTGAACTAGGAACGGATGACGTCACAGCGGAAACAGATGCCTTCTCGGTTGATATAGAGATCTCGTCCTTGATCGGCTAAAATTCACACCGTGGCGGCTCGTTCGATTTTGGGCATTATTGCTTTCTTTGAACCGCGATATCTTGGTTATCCTACATCACAAAAATAAAAATTGACGTTTTTTTAAAGCACAAATAGGATTCTTTACGATACAAATAAATATATTCGTTTAGTCCGGTGTTGTCTTTTCTTTTAAACGTGTTCAACACGGTATTCAAGACAAAGGCATTCATTTGACATATCGAAGGTTTGATTTCCAAACTACTGGCCTCACCACCATTAACACTGTTCTTTGTATTGTTTTAGAGGTCTTACCGACAACAACTGTCCCACGCGCGCCTGTTGCGGACAGACAGGAAATCTCCACATCCCAAACTCGTGAGTTGCGAAAACAGGCAGTAGTCAGTGAGTACATTACACCTTTGAGAAGAAACACGTGCATTTTTACAGGTGCGCTTTTTAGATCTGCATACCAGAGCCAATCAATGCTAGTTTACCCTGTAGTGTGTAATGCATTTGTTTATTTCAGTTCCGGTGTGAAAGCGTTGGAAATTCTCTAGGTATTTGTTTTGTAAAGCATATTTTGGTGTTGAAGTTTACAATTTTAAAATATAAATAAGCTCAATTAACCTTACGAGGTCATGCGACACGCCATCGTTCAGAAACCGGCAAAGCGATATCGCGTCGTACACCACACTCATATGGCTGAAAGGCAAAAACAGTGTTTGCGTGCCATTCAAAGGAAACAACTGCGTTCTTGGGTTGCAGAAATAACTCGAGTCCGATAGGTTAAAATTGAGAACATTGCGGCGCTTTCCACTTTCTTAGTGCACTCTAATTTGTCTGCTTTGTGCTTAAGCAACATCACAAAATAAAGTATCACATTTTAAAGTTTAGGCGGGATACTTTATCGATGCATATGTGCAGATGGTCGGGTGTGTATGTTTTGTTTTGTTTTTTGTTTGTTTTTTTTTTGTTTGTTTTTGGGGTTTTTGGTTGTTGTTTTTATTTTACTTTGTTTGTTTTGTTTTGTTTTTTTATTTTTTATTATTTTTTTTTGGGGTGTTGTTGTTGTTTTTATAACACTGGCGCCAGTATGTGGTAGCAAATCAGCTCCAAATCACCTGACAACTGAACAGTTTAGTACATTAGGTACATCGGAAAAAGCAATCAGGTACCACAGTTTGGGGACAAAAACTCTATAAAGTATTTCCATATGTGGTAATAGATATAGATGTCGGATTTAGATAGTAAACAACAACGGCTCAAAGTCACATTGGCAGCGTGTCAGTCATATCGTGGGAAGTAAGTATTATACAGGACAGGAACAGATTTGTGCGCATGTCCAGGCGGACGCTCCAACCACGAGATCTCCTAGGCAACAACCGAAGACGTGGGTGCATTTCAGTCTAATCTTTATATTACTTCCAGTGTTTGTAATATCGACCATCATTTCAGGTTTTAAAACACGCGAGGGATAGATATTCATGGTCATTTATTCCTTTTTTAGTGTCCTTTAATATCCCAGCGATATTGTCATTCTGTTGACATCAAACTAAACCATAGTTCAGTGAATTTAAAATGGATCAAAACAAAAAAAGTTTTAAGAAATGCTTTCTAAATATATGATTTTATGACATTTAGTCATTTAGAAAAGAGTTTACATAACCGATGGAAATACTGTTTTGCCCATTTTTGACAGAAGTCCAACGAACAACAGACGGCGGTGGGTCTCGCTTGCTGTCAAAACCGCACACAGTTGTTGTTGCTTATTCATCATCGATCTGCGCCCGACGATGTATTAAGTCACAGACGTCTTGTGTGTTGTTCAATTACAATAGATACACTTTAAAGTGTGCTCTGTACTCCAGTAGAGAAGCACTGGAAAGAGAAAGAGAGCATCAGGAGGAATGGGAAGCGTGGACTGTTGGTTAAGCGTATTAAAAATGTTGAATTGAAAAAGTGTGTTTCTACATGGACAATACAGGTGTGTTGCGTATAACACGCATTGAGTTTTTTATTCCATGGTTATCTCTTCATTTTGATTTAGGGGGCCTCGGTGGGGGCCGAGGGGGTTACCACCCTAGCGCGACGTTGTGACCCAGGTGCCTCTCACCAATGCAGTCCCTGTGAGTTCAAGTCCTGCTCATGCTAGCTTCCTGTACGACCATACTTGGGAAGGTCTGCCAGCAACCTGCGGATGATCGGGGGTGTCCCCGGGGCCCTGTTTGGTTTCCTCTCACCATAATGCTGTGCCCCGTCGTATATGTGAAATATTCTTAAGTACGGCGTAAAAAACCCAAATCAAATAAATAAATACATTAATTTATGTATCTTTCGTATTCTGTACATGTCTATTTTCATTTTCATTTTGCCAGTAGGACATACATATAAAATGCATGGAAGACTTTTCGCGGCCGTCAGGAAAGAAACCCCTCGTGTATCCACTCAATGATGCCTATGCTTCACTTTTCTGTACATCGTACTGCGATGTTGGCAAGATCTTCATCAATAAACCTTATGTTTGCCCAAAGTTTGGACAGTTTCCATTATTTTCATTGGAAGCATGTACTTGTGCACCGAAAATGACCAGTTGGCGGCGAAAAATAAGATTTACACCCTAAAATACACAGAATAACACCCTTCCGGAAAAATGGAAGTGCTGATAAGGTACTGATCCATGTTATGAATAGACAATGACGTAATCGGCCTGTGTTAGCCAATCTTTAAAGAGACCAAATGCCTTGGCTCAAGAGTACATGCTATTTAATTTTTATTTATTTATTTATTTATTTGATTGATGTTTTACACCGTACACGGGAATATTTCACCTAGATCACGGCGGCCAGCATTATGGTGGGAGGAAGCCTGGCAGTGCTCGGAGGAAACCTACGACCATTCGCAGTTTGCTGGTGGACCTTCCGACGGAAGACCTATAGGCCAGTTAAGAGCATTACATTGCTGGAATCGTGGAAAGGCAGGGAGAAGGAGTTATGACAAGAGCAGAGTGTCGACTGTAGGCACTGAGAAAAAAATCGGGTGCCTAGTTTTCATTAAACTGGCCATCTTGTTTGAGGACAAAGATAACTCTGCTCATCACACAGACAAAACGTACAGGATATTCCTCCCGGAATACATATTTTGGGATGAAGACGAGAAGAGAGAAACCATTAGGCCCTATGTTTTCTTTATGGCACTATTAACGGTTCCTTTACAACAAAGGATTACCGCCAGATAGTAAGACGAGTTCCACTGCCCAAGTCGATTTATTTATTTATTTATTTATTTATTTGATTGGCGTTTTACACCGTACTCAAGAATGTTTCACTTATATACAACGGCCGTCAACATTATGGTAGGAGGAAACCGGGTAGAGCTTCGGGAAAACCCGCAATCCTCGGCAGGTTGCTGGCAGACTCTTCAACCTACGACTGGAGAAAAAAGCAGAAGAAACGCACGGCGATTGCATTAAGGAGAGGCTCCTGGGTCACTAGCGCGCTACCCCCCCCCCCCGCCCACCAAACAGCACGTGACCATTTGCGCGGTTTATCGTTTGTTGACGACTAGTTGTCTCTCGTTAATATGATTTTACATGTGAGAAAATTAACTTGCCAATTATCTGTGGATTACTCTGGGCGTAATCTAATTTCCTCCACTCATAAAGCTGACCACAGTCGTAAGCGTGAAAAGTTTTTCAGTATGGCGTTAAATAAACAAATAAATAAATAAATGCTGTTTATGACTTTTTCCTAATGAGATCGGCTCGTGTTCGAAACCCGAACCCGAAATCTCAGTGGATTTATTTCCGATAACTGGGCTCGGTGTCCTCGGCAAAGAACACGACCGTCCTCGTATTTGATTGTGCGAAAGAACAAAATACGCATAATAAATATTACTTTCGCCTTTACGCCAAGTTTTGAAGGCCATAAAGGGAAGACATAAGTAGGCTTACTTCTTAAAGTCTTTCTTTATGATACCGAGTTACGTTGACAACTTTCAAAGGCCTATAAAATAAGAACAAATCGTGACAACTGCAAAAATGTATCAGTTTGTCGTCTCGTTACGTTGTTGTTGTCCCGGTTTTAGAGAGTCCAAAATGCTACACAACATACAACTAATAAGGTAACTGATTTCTTGAATAGAACTGACCATATTGCTTTCCTGGAAACGGCGAGCATAACATCTTACACGACCTTCTTTATCTGCCTTATTCCTGTCTCAAGAATCGCGTGATATACATGCATTCCCATTCATTTGAAATTCGAATAGCTCAAGCCTGCATCTGATTGGTCAGATTGGGAACGCACAGACAGTTTATGCAAAGAATTGGACGCTTTTTGTTTATAATATCGTCTCGCTCTACAGCATACTTTATCAACGTTTATATGAATGTGTGACTTTCAAATTTAAAGGCAAAGGCCCCATAACAATGAAGTTATAAAAATTAAATGAAATTCATTCATATTTTTTTAATGTATGGTGGCTTTCTAGTGACCATATTGATGAGGTGTGTCAACAGTAATGTCACAAAAACCCGTGCGCCTGTGTACCGAAAAGCTAATATGACATTAAAGTTCTGCTTTAGGGCCAGAGAAAAGTTGGTGTGACGTCACTATGGATACCACCACGCAATCAAAACATTTGCATGGCTGCATTCAATTTGGTGAAAATGTGTTCTTAAAAAGTGGTGAAGGAATTTTCCAACACAGTTTTTAATGGTCTTTTTACTCACCATAATTTTATTTCTTTGGAGTCTGTCCATGTAGAGAAATCGGCTTTTATAGAATGAAAAACTTGAAATTCCCTTCCACCAAAAACATGTTAATACTTCCCAAGATAATACTCCCCAAAACAGCACAAGCTTGTTTATATATAAGATTTGGCTTGGACGGGTTCAATCCCGGGTCGTATCATACCAAAAACTTTTAAAATGTTGCTGTACAGTTTGGCTGTCAATACTAAGAAGCTAGAGCAAGCAAACGTGATTAGTCGGCACGGTGTCAGTATACATGTAATGTTTACTGGGTGGGGTGTCATGTCTGGTGTGTTCGGTATGATGTGCCAATGACAGCAGCACTTTGACGGCATGGACTAGCCCTGCCACAAGATGACACACTATATGCGCACACCAGACGGACTCCTCTTCGTTATAGGACTGAAACCTTGTTAAGTAGGACGTAAAAATATGGCCCGCGCGAATAACAAATAACAGGTTATAATATGCGAAATATAAACTGTGTGAACATAAGTCTGGTTGGTCAAAAATTCCCACAGGTCAGGGGTGAAGATTCAGTTAAAGTGAAAGACCACTCACAAATGAAGATGTGGTGATTCAAAAGAGCACAAAAAATGCATCTGAAAATTACGGAGCCGTAAAAGTGACATGCTACAAAAGAAAAATACTGCTAATAAAAAAACACATACAGTATTTAATTTTTCCCGTGTGTGTACGTGTTTCTTTTAATAATTCGTGCGAACGACATCTTCACTAAGCCGTGCTCTCGAGATAACAGACCAATAGAAACGCACAATTATCTCGTGAGCACGACTTCTTTTCCTTTGCAGTATCTCACATTTACGGCTCCTTTAGGAAATACCTTCTATGATTTTCTTAGTTTTATTTCTACAAAATTAAATGCAGTCTAATGTTTTGATTGTATTGTGGACTTTATGGGTCATATTGAACAGGCTGAAGCACAGTTACGTCACACATTCCAATTTAGCCTTTTATCACGTGTATCTTTAAATAGAACAACCAATGGTTGTTTAGCAGCGAAAAGGAATAAATGACGTCGCTGTACTTTTCAACATGACACATGAAGTCAACCATACAATCAAAACATTTGAGTGCTTTCAATTTGAGGGAAAATATCGGAGAAAATCAGTGAAGGTATTTTCAACTACATGTTTTCTTGCTCTTTTTCACTCACAACAACTTTATGTTTGAGTGGTCTTTCACTTAACGGTTAATCACGAACTTTCCACACCTCCCAGCCCTTCCTTTGTTGTCTCTCCCCATCCAGAGCGTCTGAGCTAGAATAAAGCGCACATACTCGGCTCCATCTGTGGAAGTTGATGACGACGCAGTGCAAAGATTTCTCCGAAGTGCACGCACGTGCACAGATCGTGATGTCCGTTACCCTGACAACCTTGTTCGGTGTGGACAGCAGACGATATCCGGATAAATCCAAGATGCAATGCAAAACTGTAAGAAAAGGGAGAGCATGGTTTTAGTTCAACGCTATCAGCAATATCTATGCTTGGCCTGTCCATTCTATCTCGATCAACTGAAACTATCGATCTGTTCAAGTCAACGGAACACCAAACATTCTACCCATACCTACAAATGGTCTGATACTTAAGAGTTGAAAGCCCATCGCCCAGTGCCAGTATAATGTGACCGGGTACCGTGTTATATCTCATGTGTACGAAAACTGGGACATCGTTGTGAAAATGTTCATAATTAATTCTAAAGAGGACGCTGTGCCTCAAACAATTAAAACAATTAGAACTCGAAACTCCCCTATTGATCTTCAATCAAGGTTAAACTATGTTAATGGCCACACAAGCGCCGTCGACCTTTCGTTACATACGACCAACGCCACGCTAGCAGGGGTCAAAAGCATAACTTCCCTGTTCAAGATCGCATTTGAACCTGTTCCTCTTATACACGTAGCTTATCGATTATAGAAAAGCGCTTTTAACAAATAAACAATATGATTTGGGAAGTTGTATACTTCCCACACTCTTTAACAACAAACAAATATAAAGAAACAATATGATGTTGAAAACGGTAGCTCCTGACCAATGTTATTTTCCAGGCTCTCTATGCTCCACCAAATGTATCACGTGTGTGTAATTCACATCAGAGCAGTATGGGGCATCAGTGGCCGAGGGGGTTAGCGCGCCAGCGAGGCGTTATGACACCGTGCCTCGCACCAGCTGTGAGTTCATTTATTTGTTTATTCCTATGATTTTTTGTTTTACGCCGTGCCGAAGAATATTTCACTTATAAAACGGCGGACAGCATTATGGTGGGAGGAAACTGGGCAGAGCTTGGGGCAAACCCACGACCATCCCCAGGTTGCTGGCGAACCTTCCTTCGAAGAGGAAGCCAGCATGAGCTGGAACTGAACTCACAGCGACCGCATTGGTGGGAGGCTTGTGGGTCACTGCGCTGGGCTAGAGCGCTAAGTAAGAGAGCCACGGCGGTCCCCCACCTGTATTCAGGGAGTCACTGTCAGGTTAGAGAGTTCAAGCCCAGCTCTCGCTGCTTTCCTCTCAGACCGTACGTGGGAAGGTCCGCCAGCAAACTGAGGGTGGTCATGGGTTTTCCCGTGGCTCTCCCCGGTTTCCTGTCCCCATAGAGCTGGCCACAATCGTATAGGTGAAATAATATTGAGTATGTCGTAAAACACCACTCAAAAAAAAGAACAAAAGTCAGAGTAGTTTGTGTGAATCAAAAATCGACTAATATATAATCGACTAGTAAATATATAAAGTCCATTCTTTTACCGAAATGTTTTTGCTTGCGAGCTGAACGCCTCTTAACATCAGGTACAGGTGCAGCTTTTGGCTCGTCACTTAAAGGTGCAGCTGTTGGCTCATCAGTCACAGGTACAGTTGTTGGCTCATCAGTAACAGGTGCAGCTGTTCGCTCAGTAGTTACAATTGCAGCTGTTGGTTTGTCATTCGTAGCTGCAGCTGTTAATACATCAGAAGCACCATCTAAATACCAAATGAGAATCATTTTATGCTAGTTTTGCTGATTTTCTAAAAAACCTCCAGATTCTTATCTTCAATTCTTATCCGTGTTTCCCAAACCAGACAACATTATCATCCACAGAAACATCTATACCCTAAGTTGAGAAACAGTCTCTGCCTTAAGCTTGACATACAGGAGACCTTAAAGTCAAAGATCACACAAAAAGGAAGTTATGATGAGAGAAAAGCCTATTAAAATCTGTATCTGAAAATACCTTCACTAAATTTTTTAGATTTTTTTTCACAAAATTAAATGCAGTGAAATGGTTTGATTGTACGATGAGTTTTGTGGATCTTACTGATAATGCATTTCACCAATGACGCCACACCTACTTTTCTGTAGTCCAAAATTAGAAATTTAATGTCATATTAGCTTTTTTACACATAGGCAAATATTACACTACGCTTCTCCAGAACTGTATTCAGAGATAAACATAAAGGTACACAAAAAGTTTTCTGCCGTCAATAGTGATATAAATATAACATAATATATACATTTATTAAATTAACTATCCACCTATGAGTATTAAAGGTGAAAATTATACTGAACCGTTACTGTTTTTTGGTACCCTATATTTTACAGGCTACCTGTTGTTAGCTGCATGGGTAACCACTTTCTCTGACGTCATCACTTTCTCTGACGTAACCACTTTCTCTGACGTAACCTATGAACATTTGTCTGTCAAATTAATTAAGAATTATTACTTCCACTTCCACTTAAATGGGCCTCCGTTGCTCACTTGGTTCGCGCGCTAGCACAGCGTAATGACCCAGAAGCCTCCCACCAATGCCGTCGCTGAGAGTTCAAGTCCAGCTCATGCTGGCCTCCTGTCCCTACGTGGGAATGTAGGCGAGCAACCTGTGGATGGTCGTGGGTTTCCTCCGGGCACCGTCCGGTTTACTTCTTCTCTAATGCTGGCCAGAGTACGGCGTAAAATACCAATAAAATTTATAAATAAATAAATCAATCAATCAATAAATGAATAAATACTTCCACTAAGCTGCAATGAGAGCTGTCAGACCTGTATTTGATTCTACACCATTCTCCTTCCATACACTGACCAATGCACCCAACAGTAACGCAGTTTGGAGCAGAGGCGCAAATGGGATCAAACGAAATGTGTTGTTCGAAGTGCGCGCGCCCAATTGACTACAACCGCATTTGTCCACTGGTAGCGGCTTTTACGAAGCGCTTGTCAGCGTTTGGCCAATCACATGTTTATATACAAAACTGGATCGGATGTGACGTTCTAAGCATGGGATTTGTTTGAGTGGAGTTTTTATTGCAGGTTAAGTACACATTGCAGTACCATACTTTGATCCTGTGATATATACTGGGGAGTTGGGAGTTTAGCTCTTACCATATTCACAAATAATTTCGGCTTTAAGCGGGGATCCTTGACAGATGTTGGCTTGCCACACGTATCCCTCGCCGACGGCGTCCTTGCACAGCGTCATACAGTCGTGCGCATAACCCGTGTCGCCTTCATATAAGTTAAAGCTGGCTATTGATCCTTTAAAGAGAGACCAGTTACCATATTGTAAGAACTTAACACCATTTATCTTTAGATCTTGCTGGTACCCTATTTCTTCCAGTTTTTAGGGTACCTGTTTGCCGTGCTAAAGGCAAAAATTACCTTCTCTCTAATTTCATTTAAAAAGTAAAGATATGAATGTCTTATTCATTAGACGGACTGACCATGACAGAAAAGAGAACCTGCGTATTCTTTTAACAATTACATGCATATTGGCTACAAAGAGTAAACCGGATGTCCCAAAAATTAGAAGAAATTGGGATAGTTTTAATTCGCCGTAATAAAGGATATTCCTTTCCCAAGGCACGTATGAAGTTGAGTGGCGGGTGCCAAGTAGAACGATGCCATAGTAGAGCACCTATGCAGCTCGCCAGGTACCTAACCTCCCACCGGATGTAAAGCCGCAATCGAGCTCTGCACCTTATTGGTTAAGGCCTTGTATAGGAAACCATTTGTGGGGAGCCAGCCGGCATATATCGAATAGTTCTGAGACGCAAGAACGTTTGGACAAGGTAGAGGACTTGCATGTTAAGGACAGCCTTTGCTTTCCTACACGAGTTCGTTTCAGTGAATACAAGTGTTGCTTGGAATCCAACAGAATTCGTACCACTTTCAGTTATGTTTTTATTTCCGGTAAGACTTTACGCATTTTTAAATTTATTACTCTCTATTAAAGAAAGGTGCGAAAAAGAGTCGCTGCATTATCCACATAATTTTTGTATACTAGCAGTATACTTCTGCAATGCCGCGTGTCTCAATGATAACGTATGATAATACGCACATAATATGTACACCACTGCCACACATGCACTGTGGATGTGTGGATTTGTACACAGTTAATTGTTTTACAGTAATCTACCTGGAAGGCTCATTTGTATTCGTTCCTACCTGATCGATATGGTCACCGCGTCAGCGCGGCGTAATGACCCAGGTGCCTCTCGCCAATATTCTTTAGTACAGCGTAAAACTCCAATCAAATAAATAAATATTCATTGCTACATTTTAATCCCTTTTTATCTGAATCTCACCATCCGTCCACACCCACTCTCCTTCTTTCTTCTTATCCGTTAGGCCCATCCAAAAACACGCGGCCAGATTAAAGTTTTTGTGAAGGGATTTTAGCAAAGTTGTATAAAATGTGTTCTGATCCGGCGTTTTGATGTGGAATAACTTCCAGCCTTGGAGTTCGCACACTTCGTTAGCCATAGACCAGAAGGACGTCTTTTGTCCATAAATAACATAGCAGGTGTCATTGTACAGCCCCGCATCCCAGACTCGGACTATCGAGTCTGGCCATTCAGGGCACCGGACGCCACACCCTGCAAGGAAAATTTTTGGAATCTTTAAAAGTGTACTCTGTCATTTTCTTGCCGAGCCTTGTTCACTAAAAGGGACGTCCAGGCTCAATATATCTGAACAATGCATATATTATTTTTTTATTTGATCGGTGTTTTACGCGTCATTCCATAATTGCTTACACGAAGGCGACCAGCACTATAGTGGGAGGAAACCGGACAAAGCCACGGCCACCTTATATACTGTTAGAGTTATGACCTCTAATATACAGAAATGTATTTTAGAATGTTTATTAGTTTAATCATATAAAACCAGAACAACGACTCATTGTGAAATAATATATTGTACGTATTATATAGGGCGCTTTTTCTTTTTTTTTTTTTTTTTTTTTTTTTGCTTGCACCAGCTCCAATCAGAGTACTTTGTTCAATAAAGGAAAATTAATTACTTCCGACCCATGAATGGTGGACTAATGTTATAAAATAAGGCTGACAATCGGAAGATATTTTTCAGTAACAATCGTTGACACCAAAATCCAAACGCAAATATAATATTATGTATGTATGATTCATGTTTACGTCATATGACAACTAGGAGTCCTTTGAATGTATAGGCCTATGTACTGTGTCTTCTTGTGGCAGGAAGAATCTATGCCGCCAAAGTTCGGCCGCCATTGGAGCATCATGCCAAAGACACTAGACAAGACACTCTACCCAGTCACATTACACTGGCACTGGGCCGGGCAGTGTTGTTTTCTTGCTCTAATCTCTCATTGCTTTGGGACAAGCGAGACAGCAACAAACATACCAATTTTACAGTCTTTGGTATGACCCGACTCCGGATTGATCCCGCATCTTCCACTGAGAGGCACGCGGAAGGTGTATATATATCCACAGCAATAAATGACAGCAAATTCCACCTGCAAAACTTAGAGTTACAGCGAATATCAAAATTAAAAAGCGTGTTACTTACCCAATCGTATCGAAATTGTAAGCAGACATATTGTCGTGGAAAAACAAAAAACTCTGCCCATTTCGACTTTTAGTCATCCGTGGCCGGAAGGCCAGTTTGAGCCCTGTTTGAAGACGGGACAAAAGAAACGGGAGCATTGTTTGAAGATTGCCTGACCATTCATATATATATATATATATATATATATATATATATATATATATATATATATATATATATATATATATATATATATATAAAGTAGAGAAAGAAGCAAGCAAAGTCATTTAGCAAACATCCTGATAATGAGCTGATTAAGGATGAATACTGAAGACAAAGTAAAGATAAAATATGAACCAGGTATACAAAAAGCTAGATGGCTTTTCTTTGACATGCATAGTTAGTCTCCCTGACAGCCTTCAAGTGAGAACTGGTAATTTGAGTCTTGGGAGGAAAACAGCTTGTCAGTGAAATACTTGTTGATAATAAAGTAAATGAAGGGACAAAAGACGATGACCTATGTATATCTGATGTGCCACGTATCAAATATTTAAGGATCATGCCTAAGGCAATTATTACTGCTAATTACACTGGGTGCGGTTTTGGGCGGGTAGACAGGCGGCAGGCATGCAGTGTAGATCCAGGAACAATGGACAGAAATTCGTTTGTTAACAAAAATAAAACACATTACGCATCGGAGCGGTGCATTCAAAAATTGCACATATGACCAATGTATATGACAAATTCCAAAGATATTGTGAGACAAAGTCTTCATATACATTTTAAAACTGCCTATCCTCTTGTCTTTGAGCTGGGATGCGCAGGTTTATGCATGGGAGAACAGCCTGGTTGGTGTTGCAATTGATTATGGTATATATTTTAGGCCTACACGTCCGTAATTTGGGACATCAGGGCCAGGTCCTTCCGAATTGAACTGTGCTGGGGAACTGGTTGGATAATAGGTACTGCCATTCAAACATTATAGGTTGTTGATACACTATAAACTTCTGCACCGATGCCTTGATAAGTCGTACAAAAAACTGCAAGCTGCATGTGGTGGAGCATGGTAACGCACAAAAGCTCTAGTACAGCATAATTAAACTTAACCATTGTATAGGTCAGTGCCTATATATATCTGTATATTAGAAGTATTCATTGTCACAATATCAACAGTAACTCGAAAAGATTAAGGCACTTCAAAGGCGTATATCTCAGACAACAAACGTTAAAGTACACCAACCCCGTTACAGACAAGGGCAAGTATCCACAACTGTATATCGATATAGTATGCCTTGTACCCAAACTGGATAAGGTGTAATCACAGCGCATACAGAACGTAGTTTAGGACGTCTCCAACGCTCCGCATTTATGTCGTACGTCTCAACGGAAAATAATACTTCTTAACTTGAATGCTTGCATGAAAATCCGCCATTGACCTTTTCCGTAGAGTTGATGCTTGTATGAGAGACAGAGGAAGAACAGCTTTAAAAATAAAATTCAGATCTTCACTTTATTTCCGACTTTCAAAACTTATAGGGCTTTAAACCTACGATTAAGATTTCATTAATGAAATGGTGCCCACACCCTGATCACCACAGATGTGTACAACAGATTCCTACCTATGCAAATTAATATAAAAGACTACAGCACAGAGAATAAAACCAGAGCTGCATGTGAAAGTGTGATAGTGCACGGCAAATGGTCAGACGTTACCGGTGAAATCTGACCTCTTGTCTGTTTACCTCAGTTGGAGTGTTATTCTCACCGTTCATGTACTTGTTTATGAAGCAACAACTTACACGCCAACTGCACTGATGTTGAATGCATTATACTAGACGTGATTGGTCTAGAATCACTCAAAATACTGTATGTTCATCACATTTTATACAAGCGAAACACCACTGACATTGTCAAGCTCTGGACTATATAAATTCAGCAAAATCTGTCGGTAACTCTTTCCCCGTAAAGTTGCTGACAGGTAGAAATTAAGACATTTGGTAATGGTGACGTTTACTGTAAAACTCTATTAAAATTTGTTTAAAAAAAAAATATTTCAAACAAGGATGGATGTTGCACCACGCACCCGATCTCAGCTGGCTACACAGCTGTTTGCAGTGCGCATGATCGAGATTCCTGCTTGCGGGACAAACCTGACAAACCCAATGGGCACTTGCTCATTGGATGATATTTTTCTCTGTTTAATTGTAACCACAAGTGATGGACTTTTCTTCAACCATTATTTTTCCCAGTTCATACCCGCAAAATTACCTGGCAGGACTTCAACACACTTCAGAGATACAGCAAATCCCTACCCGTCCCCACCATTTTCTGTGCGCCTGAATCTTGCATACAAAATCCAATTAGTGTTTTTATACCTTAAAGACGTCGGCTGGTGAGAAATAGGCAACAAGTCCAGGGATGCGCTTACAGTAGTCGTCTACGTCTGTTTCATTTACTTCTGCACTCTCTCCACTCACTTTAAAGGCCTTTGCGGAAAAACGGCGTTTCCAGCTTTCTGGAAAACGGCTAAACGGCTAATTCAGTTTGTGTGGGAGTAGGGAATGTTTCGTAATCTGGGATAAGTTGAGCTTTATCACTCAAGCTCATTTACACACGGCGACGCTTCGCTGGTCTACTGGCCACGGTTGGGTGTTGTCAGGGCAATAGCAGGGGAAATTGTGACAGCAGCTGTTCTTTGAGGCATTTTTATTCAGTCACTGAGCTATTCAGTGTCAGACTCATCTTTCACTCATAGGATGACTGAACTCTCCGCAGGAGGTACGATACAGAATCAAGACAGAAGATCACCACCTGCTGAAGTAGGCAGAGTTCATATAAGCAGATTATCTACTTTCCCACTGATCTTCACTCACGTGGCGAGCAGGAAAGTTGAAGCCAACCTCGCGCTCTGTCGGACGTCGTGCGACACGCTGTGTCCAATAAGACAACACGTTTGAACACTCACTGGAAATGTTTCTACAACAAACCACTGTCGGCGTTCAGAATAGGCAAGAGTCGGTTTATTGAAGGCATTTAACTTTACTGTCAAATGGAGAAGAAAATGGATCACGTAATGTCGTCGGTTTTAACATGTCAGTTAATTAAGGTGTCGGTGTTGAGAGAGTCCACGGTAATGGTTCCAGGACAAGAAAACCCACAAGACCCACAATACATGTATGTTGAAGCATTGCAACCCTCGGCAGTCTCACACTTTCCAGCAAATTTTGTGCATTTTTGCCAGTTTTTGTGACGTCTGAGGCTGCATGGGCTCAAGCATATTTTTCAAGTCGAAAATTAAAAAAAGAAACAAAACGAACGTTCTGTACATGCGTATCCACGTAACACATGAAACAGCTATCTGGCTTAATACAGACCTCTTGTGCGAATAAAAATCGAACTTATTTCCTCGACTGTGTTCAGTGATCTTTTATTTAACATATATAGGGTGTACTCCAGTTTGGTGTTTTCTTCCCCTTTAAATGTAATTGAAAAGGGAAATGCAGGCTTCCGTGAAACAAATTTCTGATACGGTCACTCAAGTATTGTCATCAGCGGACAAAATTCCGTTTGTTTCCTTGTGTTCGAATTTAATGCAGGTTATGGCTTTTGATTGCCATATATCTTTCTGTGCAAAACCCCACTATACTTAGGCGCCAGTGTATAGCCTCCACAGTTTTGAAGGGCACTAGTTGCAATAATCCACCTCTCGCTTTTTCGTGTCAACGACAAGTAAGCGCTGCGAGAGGGTATACAATGTGTTTCATGTTCAAAAATGTCGACCTTCTGATTGAGGGCTTTCATCGGTAAATATTTTCAAAAATAAGCCACGCGGCTATCCAAAAGTTGATAGTTCTTGTCGCGAGAGGTCAGCATTTAACTGACTGCGCACACATGCAGGCCAACAAGTAAAAGATGTCAAACTGTATCCTGGACAACTTTTTCCTAACAGACAAAAAGGCAAAAGAGTGAGAGAATTGGTAACAGCTCACAAAATTATCGCCCACATATCAGGCAAATAGCTATTACAAACGAGGCGGCTAAGGTCAAGACCTTGCTACTCTCGCGCAAACACACATAACCCAAGATCCGTTTTGGACTCTGTGGCGTGAAATTTGGTTTTAATAAAGGCGCAAACGGGGGGTGGGGGGAGAAACCGATCAGTCGGATTTTTTGCTGTCGGTAAGTCAGTATTTACGCTAGGGACATTCTGTGCAACTTCTAGATGGCTGTCTGGCTTGTTTTTAAAGATATTTACCGATAAAAGTCATCAGTCGGAAGGTCGAGATTTTAGAACCAAAAACACATTGTAGCTCTCGCGGAGCCTACGCGCCACTCGAAAAAGCGAAAGGTACATTATTGCGACTACATGTAGGCAACCATGTGCACCTTGCTTTCAAGGACAAATTGCAAGGAACACCCTTACTAATTATAAAACTGTTTGTATTTGTATATAGTAATTTTATCCCTGAAACTAAAAGTCTTTACAACATTAAAAATTGATAGAGTATTCGACAGATGGAAAAGGGATTTTTAAAACTGAGAAACGTAAGCCGATGCACTTCGATCGCCAGCATCGGCAGGAGCATGGAGAGTTGTCGCCCCTTTTCATCTATCGTATTTGGGAGAGCACAACCCAGTCGATGTATATAGGGGTGGTGGCGAGCTTGAAATGTTTCAATGCACCGCCTTTTAAAAAATAAAAGGCAGTAAACAGCCAAGCGAATGCGTGAATATATATATAGACAAGTATTTTGTTGAAATATTTACATTTACCGCCATGTCCCAAAGGATGCATTTTTACAACATGCTGACTCCCCTATACGCGCGTATTGACTCACCCACTAGCCGACCAACTGGCGTTGTGCCATGACATTCCAAAACAACTTTGACAGCCGGACGAGGAATTCGGGCTAGTACTAACGGTAAATGATATGTTGGACATCGAAAATTGATATAACCGATTGAGGACAAGGATGGGCTCCGGTCAGAGTAAAAACGATTCGGGCCCGGTGAACAAAAACAACAACGGACCGGGTTTACCGGAGAAAGATGACAACGTGGATCGCAGTGAAGGACGCAACATTGACAAGTCACCGGTAACAACAACAACAAGTCCGACACAGGCAAACGTCAGCGGTGGCTCAAATCAAGAACGTGAAACACATCTGCCGGAAAATGACAAAAGTGATAGTAAAATAGATAAAGGAAGAGGGGATGACATCAACATTTTCGCTGAACAAACGAAGAGAAATTGGTTTGATGAAGTGTCAAATAAAAATGAAAATGGCAGGAAAAATGACAGCCGCTGGGAGACAGATGACGTGACAGTAAAATCTAAGCAAACTTCTCCACAAAAAGTTAGAGCGGGGAAATTAGAATCGAGTAACCTGGTGGAGTTTGAGGAGTCCAGTGACGACGAATCTGATACAGACAGTTTGCTAGGATTAGGCACAGGAAAGACAGAAAAGAAAAATTGGTGGCGATCGAAATCAGAACAACAAGCCAAAGCCATTAATCTTCCATTGCCGGCCCCGTCCAGCCAGCCAAATCACAGCGTTGTCTTCGAGCAAGAAAGAGCACTGAATGAGTATAACATTTTGCAGGGATATGCAACAGACTCGTCTCCAAAGAAGAAAACCCAGAGCAGCATTAATTGTACTAACATAGAGGACACTCCGGATAACTATCCAGAATCGTATGCGCAAAAATTGCAACGTGATCAGTACAGACGAAATCAAGCCTTGATGATACGTGAGAAAACAATTCATCGAAATCCAGATGAATGGGCTTTAGAAGAGGTATATAAATACGCACATATTGCTAAACTGTTGTGTTAAAGTCTAAAATTGCAGATCCCCTTGGTTCAGGTGATACTTTGGTTACCAGTAGTAGTCTTACAAGTTTTGATTCAGGTTTATGAACATATTCAGGGGTTTATCTAGCCAATTTCTTTTTAGAAAATAAATTTGAACAAATCATAAAACTCAATATTTTTTCGTTCCCAAGGTATCAAAAACTAAGTTTGTTTCGATCATCAAAACTTAATGCTAAATATATCTGCAACTCAATTTTCCGATATTTCTCTTAGGGTTAGCACTATGGGAAAGGGGCCAGAAAACCCCCTGATAATATGTACAACTTTTACCACATCAAAAGCCTAAGTAAGATGTTGGTAAAAACAAGAAATATCTCCTCTTTTACATTTCACCCAAAGTAATAAAACATAACCTTAAAAGTGCTTAATATTGTAACACAATCACAGTTATCATTTTTCAGCTAGATTTTATGATTAATCTAACTTTTTTACGACAATTTGTGGCCCCAAAAAAATAACGAGTTCCGATGCGGGGGTAAAATGACATGCGGGCAGTGACAGGGAAACAAGGAATCAAGTTTGATTCTCCTTATGGAAAGCCCAGTTAAATATGGGAGCTGGATTTGAACATCCTTCTTATCTTCATCCAATCAGATCATCATTATAAATGTATTTCTTGTGGGTTATAAAACCAACTCTCCAAAAAAAGACCCTACAAATACTTAAAAGCTTGTATCAAGCTTATTTGCAGTATTTTTTTTTCTCCTGCAGTTGATGTCTTTAAAATCCCTACCATTATCATTACTTAGAATTTTTTTTTAAAATTTGCATAAACCATCCTACCCTAACTTTTTCTGATAGGGTTGAGTTAACCCATCAAAGAACTGATTAATGATGGCCTTATCATCCATACCGCTAAGAGCCAGTTTAATATCATTTAATACCATTACCATAATAGCCTGTACTGTATTAAGGAGGGGCAAATTGCCAGGATTTGGATTAATTATGACTTCAGTGTGCAAACTGCAGTACCAGACCATATTGGACAAATTGCCAGCATTTGGATTAATTATGACGTCAGTACGCAAACCACAGTACCACAGCCTGTTACATAAATAGTCACATTCTCACAACTCTTGTGGATGGGATTACCCAAAATGACCTAAAACTTTGTCCGTGACAAAGTTGTTAACTTTTCCTGATTCTGAGAGTCCTGTTGATTGTAGAGGTGATTGAGGTTTGTTTGGAAAATGCAAGTTTCAGTTTCAGAAGCATTAATTTAAGGCATTACCTTGTCTCTAAAAATGCACCTTTTGAGGCAAAATTTTAGATTGTTTACATTATTTTTTTTTTACATTGGCAGGCTATAGAAACTGATTGCATTGTACATACCTTTTTTTTTATATAATTCCATTGATCATGCACTTTTAGCCATGATGAACTGGAAACATCTCTGTAAGTTGATTGGTTAATGTCTGTTGGTCAGCCTGAGTTGATCAGTCAGACAAATTTTTGATTGCCTAATTTTTAACACATGCTGCCTTCACTTAACATGGGTCGCATTCACTTGACATGGGCCGCATTCACTTAACACGAGTCCTACGGAAAATATGAGATGGACATTTTGCGGGATATGACAGCTGTAGCAATTACAGTTTGTTCTCAACAAGTATTTAAATCTAAAGATGTTTGGCTTATCAGCTTGGAAAACTGGATGTACAGTTTTAATTGAGTACAGTTATATTTACCTCTGCAGAAGTGCAGTTTATCTCCTCACTTCAAGTTGTCATCCTACTTGCAAGAACAGAGTAACATAAGTTACATGTATAACATAGCAACAGGATGCATGATGGTAGCTAAATGCATTGCAGCCTATGGTACAATGAACCTTCCCAGAAGTATAAAGTAACACTTATGGCCGCCTCCATGATTACCCTGCAAAAATGAATCGAATCTGCATTGTTTTGCTCTATTTTATTTATTTTTTTTTAAATAAAGGCTCTTTTGATCTGTATTTATGTCCTTCATTACCTCAGGATGTGTTTTCCATTCTTCTCATTTCTACAGAGCATTGTTCAAGGATTTGATGCCGATAGATTTAAGGCTGCCAACCAAAGACAGGTGAGTGGAAAAATAAAAGACCACCATATGATGACCTTTTTTTTTTTTTTTTTCTTCAAAGCAAACAACGATGGAAAAAAAAAAAAAAACTACCACAATAAAATGAATTATAATCAATGTGATAAAATACGTAAGTATAAACACCAAGGATGTTTTTAAATGCTTTGCAGGAAAATTTAGTAGTTCACTGGTCTCAGATTACCGGTACCATAAATTGTTTAATGTATTTGCTCTTACTGGAAATAAAAATCATTGAATATACCAGTATTATAGTTAACCCGATTTTCAAGTTCTGATTATTTTTGATTATCTTCACTATAGGAATGTGAGGTACCAGTAAGTATTAATGTTTTTTTTTTTAGAAGTTGTGAGTGCAAATTATATGTGCCTTTATTTTATTCGTGAAACACCATTCAAATAAATATCTTATTTTGTGCATCATTTTGTGTCCGTTTATCATATAGGGCAAGGTCATGCTTTTTTCATGTTGTTATAAACCAGATAGCAGTTTCGAGTCGCTCATATTTGGGCATGAGCAGGTCGCGTCATACAGTAGGTAAATAGAAGCATTATTAATATTACAGTCTTCGACAGCAGCCCAGAATAGAGCAGAGTTCTAATTTTATTTTTCTGCGTTTTTGACTGAGTTTTCCTCTTTAATAAGTCCTAGAGCCCATGTACAGTCTCAATTGTCACACAGACACATAAAATGCTCGAAATGGACTGAATTGTGTGTGACTACCAATGATTACAATGCTTTTAACATAGCCACGAAGGACAGTTTGTTAACCGGCGAAGGAATTCCGGTCATGCACAGTTGAAACAGCTATCTGGCTTATTCCATAAGTATGTGTTAATATTTGTACGTATGTTCTGGAATGAAACTGTTTAGAACAACAAGGCTGGAGCCGTTAATAAATGCATCCTGCCAAGCGAGGCGCCCACGTCTTACAGCTGCTTGTATCGCCCTTTCTTGAACTCTTTATCGGCTTTAGCTCCACGAGTGAAGCAGACACCTGATTTGACGAATGCCATCTGTGCAGTTTGGTACGTTGGTTACATCGTCAGATCAGTCGAACGATACCCGTGCGGCTAAGCTGTATCGTCTTATGTCATCGCCAGTTGCGCGAGTCGTGTTTTTTTTTTGTTGTTTTGTTTTGTTTATTATTTTGGTTGCACGATTCCGTAATATCTGTGCTTTGTGAGTTGAAAACGGCTACCATGCTCTCTTCATTCTATTGTGTGTTTTTTTTTTTTGAGTACTTCAATGATTGTGACGAGATAAGCGCATCTCAACGACAGAATTTCACAACTACCGCGAGGGATCGTTGCTAACACCAAGGGAGATCACTCTTTTTTACCACTGCTTGCAAATATTTGGAAGTTTTTCACTGAATTCTGTCTTTATCGTTCTAGGAGTCTGTAATCTTTTATTGTTACAAAGTGGTAAAATAAAAGGTCTGCTAGTATCAGTAACATGTAAGGCTTGAAATTAAAATCCAGTTCAGTTAACAGTACATTAAAATGACTACCAAGTACGCAGACCCTGTACCTGGGCACGGATGAAGTTGGTGTACTCCAGATAGCTGACTAGAGTGGGTAACTCTGGTTTCTCTTCAAATCCACGCACAAATCTTTCGCCTTTTACTAAAGATTTCCGTGGGGAGGAACATTCAAATGAGTCTATAGACTATTTTTTGTAGTCTTGCGAGAGCAAGACAATTGTGAAACGAAAGAATAGAACTGGAATGGGCAGCGTTGTTGTTATGGGTGTAGTAAGGGATCACACGTAAGCTGTCGCTTGAGTTCATGTTTGTGGTATAACAACAATATAATTGGTATTTCCAGGCACAGCAGTCGAAGGATGCGCTTGAAAGCTGTAAGTATTACTTAATTATGTGTATTTTTTTTTTTTTTTTAGGAGATGATAGGCCAAACGCATTTTACAGCTGTTGTCACCATTGCTGTGTGGTATAATAATTTCTTCTTTTCCACTTGCTAGGACATACGCCTGGCAGTATGCAAGGTCTGTCAACAGCTCGCAGATAGTTGTGGGATTTCCTTGGGCTCTGCCCAGTTTCCTCCCACCCTAATGCTGGCAGCCATTGTATAAGTGAAATATTCTTGAGTAGTACGATGTAAAATCCCCATAAAATCAATCAATCAATCAATCAAATCCTGCTAATCTTCTTACTGTAGATATCCATGACACTGAATTCTGTCATAGGAGTGAAGCATTCGTGTACAGTATTCATCACCAAATAAATGATTAAGATTCTCAGCCTTGCCAACGTAATGTTTAATAATCATGAGCCTTGAACATTAAGTTTCTGTAATTCTGCAGTTGTGTCGGTGAAATACTTTTAAATTAAACCACATGGGAGTAGAGATGGTCAGCCACCATGTGATAAAAATTTGGATACAATGTTCTGCCAAAAAGTAAACTGAAGTGGACAACTTGCAGTTGATGTTACAAAAAATTTTCTTCTGAATTTGCTCAGCTACTGTACTGATTAAAGGCACATGGTCGCCCAAATATTAGGTATTTTAGCGTTACTGCAGAATGACATGACTATCAGGCATTTTTCTCAAGAAGTAAAAGTTACAAGCTTTTCTGTAATCCCACCCACAGCATTGTATGTTAAGTTAATGCTTAAAAATAACAAAGAACTGACAAGTCTGTCAGAATATTTAAATGAGGGACTGTCAATTCAATGTAACTGAAGCACTTATGCACATAGCGCTCGGTAAATTTCATGTATAAACAAACGTGGCTGATGAAACATGAAAGAGGAACACGATTGGCCATAAAGACGTGTAAAACAGAGCTCAGCAGGTTGACAAGCAAGTCTAGAGGTGTAATTCTTTGCCAGTTTTCGCAAAACTAAACTGCTTGATAGGTGGATGCAAATGTTGTTGTTGTGGTGGTATTACAACGTTGAAAACGACCTGCCCTCTGTGTGTTGAATTCGAAAAACGACAGAGCTTGCCCAGGTTCGTACAAGGTACATACAAAATGAATATTTTTTTTATTTCAGCATGACTGCTTTAGTTCATGAACAAACTTCAAAACTTCGTTATGCTTTAATTCATGAACAAACTTCAAAACTTCGTTAAGATGTCGTGATCAGAATTTGTTTAAAAATCCAAATTTTGGGCAATCATGTCTCTTCAAGTCCGGGATTTTGTCACTTAGGCCTAAATCTGCCATAGGATGATGTGTTATTCTGGATGCCCTAGTTTCACCCATCCTCAACCCATGCATGGCCACCTTATCTAAGTATTAAATATCAATTAAATAATTAAAATTTTCTAATTTCAGCGTACACAGACACTAGCCTAGTTGAGCGGCAGTACGATACCAAAAGGCCCCAGTAAGTTTTTGTCTGGACTTGATCCAGAAGGCTCCTATTGTTAGTCGCTGAAACTTGCTTTTTACCAAATAGCATTGTACAGTTTTTCGATATCCATAGAATCACAACAGCATCACAAGATAGTTATTTCAAATTCTTATTCTATGTAATTGTAACTGCCAAATTTTGAGATCGACCAAGGGGCCCCTTGTATTTTTTCTTTGGCCGTGCAACGTTTTCTAAGTTTTCAAAATTTCTGGGGTCGTCTTCTTCACCTGAGATATCTTGAAATTATTTTTGGAAGCCTTTTTTTAAGGTGCATCAAAAATTTATACATGACAAGTTGAACAACGTGAAAAATCTATGTAAGCGACACTGTCCATTTTTTTATTCATTTCAAATGTCCATTTTACAGGTCCGTAGATTAGCCACATAATCCAGATATGATTTAATATTAATGTGGATTGAAGTTCCATAATTTTTGTGTAAGTCCTCGGCATAAACCTGAAGCCACCTTCACAAAAGTTCATGGAATCCCCATAATGTTTTGGCAAGTGGCTTTATTAATAGGTTGAAAAACCATAATGCCGTGTTTATTTACCAGAAAAGTTCCTGAAAAAGTGATTTACAAATTTTTTAAAATTAGGTCCAGAACTTTTGAAGGTGAAAAATAAAACTCCTGAGTACATGATCGAACATCATTCAATCAAAGAATTAATCGTGTTACGAAAAAAAGTGATTTATGAATTTTTATGAAAATAGGCCCAAACCTTCATCCTAAAAGTGAAAATAAAACTCCTGATTGTGACATCAGATACCATTCAGTCACACAAATTGTGTTGCAGTGGACAAAGAGGCCATCGGACACCCAGCTATAACTCGGACGACGAGGATCTCATGGACGAGATTGAGAGGGAGTTCAACTTCTAGAGATTATCCCATGTTTTACCAGGGTTACTGCACTTAGCTTGTACTTTGACAAAGAAAGTGATGTCACAAAGAACGGCAAGCCCATTCACTTGGATTCTCAAATCCATCCATAGTTGTACATGTGAGACTGCTGAAGTTTTGAATTTCCTGTTTCGGGCTTGTTGAAATGACCAAAGATAAATTTGTCATTTTTAACCAGATTGTTTCCTTGTTCATTTTAGTGATAAAGAGATACTGAAGAAATTCATGGATGTACATGTAATTTAGTAACCTCGCAGGGTAAACTTCTTTATAGTTGAGGCCAAATCATAGCAATGGTCGCAACAAACGAATTACCATCGTGCTGCTATATATAGATACAAGTTGTTTAGATTTGGAGAGATTTTTCAGAGTCAGATTCAATCTCAATTTTTAATGTTCCTCTACAGGTGAGGCAAATGATTTCATTTTAAACGGAAAATGCATCTTTGACCAAAGGCCTGTCTGTCAAAGCAGTTTTGAATTGTTCAAAGTTTTGTTCTTCAAATCTAGGTGACCCTGATGATCACACAGCAGCAGTGAACCTTCATGAAATTTCAATTCTTGCTTGCTTGTCATAAACAGTATCTCGTCAAAATCCACTTACAAAACTTAATGAACGTACATATGCAATGCTGGTGTATGTGTATGTTAACTTGTAACTGCTGGGAAAATACACACATATACGGAGTCCACAAAGCTATTTCTCACCTGAAGTCAAAATTTAATACCTCCTCATAGAATGTGTACTTTCTGGTGCCAGAAGTTGAAATTTTGACAAATTTTGTCTACCATAGTTAAGAAAACATTTAAGAGGTGGTCATAATTTTTAATGTTTAGAGCTAAAGAAACAAACCCCTAAAATTGTATTTCAAATTTTGGTTTCCGTCAGAAATGGCTGTATGGAATTGGCCTGTGATCTTTTATTTATTTTATTTATTCATCTGTAATTTGTGATGGCATGATGGAGTGTGTCACATGTCTTTGCAAAGCAGAATTTTTCTTCCTTTACATAAATCAAGATGCAACATGTATGCATTGGTGTGATCAAAACATAATATTTTTTTCATCTATGACCGTCCTATCTCCACCGTCCTGTTTTTTGACTGTAAACAATATGCAACTTTAATGTACTACATGTCACGTTTGCTGATGAGAATATTTACATTTTTATTCCGTCCAGGATATTTAGTGCTGACCTGTGATTCCTGAATTGAGGTGTATTTTGTCCTCAATTTTAGCATTAAAGCATGCAATTTTGCAACTTGGAAAATCTGAAAAGTTGCTGTGAAGCACTGTGTTTAGAAACTGTTGTGTGAAAAGATATTTTAACATATTTTTTTAAATGAATTAAACATTCCATTCAGTTTTTGAAGTTTTTCCAAATATTACTCCATTAATAGGTTTGAAGTACATATTTAACATATATGTACTGTATAAATTGTTATCTAAACTGAACTCTCCAACTTGAAAGATTCCAGTATGAAATTGTTTCTTTCTGTAGTTGTTCTTTCTTGTTGGTAGTTGTTCATACAGTATTTTGAGGTGGGACTGAAGTCCCATGTTTTATAGTAAGATAGTCAACTGTATTATGTTTGGACTTGTACATGTGCATGTATGTGATACAGTTTAATTGGTTGAGAGAAGAGAAATTGAAAATGTATGGATAGAACTATACATTCCTTGTCCCGTGGGCATGTTGGAATCTCGCCTACATAAGTCTGTCCCAAGCTGTGTAGAACACATCATTCTCTGTTGCTTGTCAGCTACGGTTGCACTTCTTTGTTTTACAACCGCAGTAATATGGAGGTGACAGAAGAGAATAAAAGCATACACATCTTGGACTGGCTTGCCTTAGGTAGGCTTGTTTTTGAAATGCTATAACTATACAAGTCGTGTAAAAATTAGATTTATTGTTTGTTTATTTATTTATAGTGACAGCTGCTTTCCATCCCACCAACAATGGTCGAGGATTAGCCCTGAAAGACAACTTTGGGAGTGTCATATTGGATCTCTAGATCATGTAAAAAACCATTACCAACATGGGAAGTTCTATTTTTTCAAGTACCAGGAATTGCAAGGTGTGGGTTCTGTAGTCTTGGAGAGAGGGAATCGCCTCCGTGGCTGAAGTGTTTGGCTTGCTGGCGCAGCAGTGCCCAGGAACCTCTCACCAGTGCGGTCGCTGTACGTTGGTTCAAGCCCAGCTCAAACTTGCTTCCCCTCCGGACATATATCTACTCAAGATCTGCCAGTAATTTGTGTATGGTCCTGGGTTTCCCCCGGGGTTCTGCCCTCCACTATAATGCTGGCTGTTGTATGAGTGAAATGTTCTTGAGTACAGCAATATAAACCCATCAAATAAATAAATACAGTCACTGAACATCACTTGCCTTTACTAAGGTGAGCATGGCCTACACTTTGAGCTCACAGTGACTCTAGGAGTGGAAATTGGTAAGGCATCATTTGCTCACCAAAGGTCAGCGGTCTACTCCAGTTTCCTCCACCCATAAAACTTGTACAGTCGTACAAGTATGCCCAGACAGGACCAAGTCACTCTTGGCTCTCAGAATCAAGTCACATGTAGTCCAGCTCATGATACTGTAAGGAAAAAATACACAGGAGACCTTGTTCACAGGAAATACCTGGAGCTTTTTGTGAGCTTACATGAAGTTTGATGGTGATAGCTTGCCCTTCTCCAATATAACGTATGTAACTTGTGGTATTCATTTATTTATGCACTTGATAGGTGTTAAACTCTGTACTCAAGAATATTTCACTTACACAATGGTGACCAGCATTATCGTGGGAGGAACTTGGGCAGTGCCCTGGAGAAACCCACGACCATCTACAAGTTGCTTGCAGACCTTCCCACGTACTGTCGGAGAGAAAGCCAGCCTAGGCTGCACTTGAACTCACAACGACCACACTGATGGGAGGCACTGAGGTCGTGCTAACCCCCTCGGCCATGGAGGCCCCCAACATGTGATAAAGCTTACCAGTAACTTGGCAAGATTCGTGGTTTACATCCGTCACTCCTGTTTCCTCCAGTCATAAAACTGACTGTCATCACACAAGTGAAAAATTCTAAAGTATGTCTATGATCAAATAGATCAATAAAATTAATAAATAAAGTTTGAATCCAAATTCATAGTTTTCTGTACAGAACTGCTTAATGTGACTGACTATAAGATCCACTTACACAAAACTTGGCAAGTGGTTTTTCGAAAACATTCTTGGATATCACATAAACCTGAATAACATCAATTGTAAAACAAAAAAAAAGTCATGAATAAAAAGTCTTGAGGAAATGGTTTTCCATTTGCAAAAATAATGCATTCGCTTTTGCAATGTCATGGGAGACCTCAGAAATTCACCGAAGCCCGAAATCTTCTTTCACAAAATGATGTGTCATTCATTCTAATGTAAATGTGATGAATGATTTGTGATGAAACACTCCAATGAATATCAATATTTTAAAAAGATGATGAAGGATATGTCCTGGTCTGAAGTCTATGAGAGTCTGTAAGATGTCCAGGCATTTGCCTGATTTGTTTGCCTCTCCCCTTCCTCGTCATCTGTCGTTTCTCAGTCATGGTCATCAAAGAAGAGGAAACGCTTTTTTTTTTTCACTTTTGTTTACACAGTTTTACGATGGCTGAATGTTCACAACGTCTCCTCGTCATTTAGTTTTGAAAACTTCTCGAAGTATTCTCTTGCCAAGATCTTCTTTGGGATGATATCTACAAAAAAAAAAAAAAAGATAACCTGCTGGTCAAGGCTCACATTGAAGGCAATTAGTTCACCCAGTTTCAGCTGGATGATGTGAAATATGTTTTTGTCACCGAAAGCCTTTGAATGAATGTTTGTGTATTTAACACAGCTCAGGCAATATCACAGCAATTTGAATATTGTGGCAGCTAGAACAAAGTCTAATCCCTCAATCTTTTTTGGCATATGAATGAGTGATTCGGAGTGATTCATGCACATTTAAAATTTGATTTATTTATTTGATTAGTATTTTGAATGCCACACCTTGTGTCCTAGCGATTAAAAGACCAGCACTAGTCTATAACCACCAGACCATGACATGTTCCCCTAAGTTCCAACGGGCGAAAAACAGGCCTCAACCCCAGAAGGCATTGCAAGGTTGATCTTATCGCACGGCAAATAAATATGGATTGAAATGGAGAGTCCATTCACTTTCATGGATACAGCATGTTTATTTATGCCATTGTAGTTGTCTTTATTAAAAAAAAAAAACGAAGTAATATGGCAACCTTTATTTAATATTCTGATTCCATGTAATTACATGACAGGAGAAAGATTGTCGGCAAAAAAAAATTTTTAAATACAAAAGTGTGTTTACCTTGTAAAAATTGTAGAGTGTCGTCAGAGTTAACCACCTCGGCTAAGTCCTTGTACAGAACATTATTTTTATCTTTGCTTTCTACCAAGGATATCCTGGCCAGATTCTGTACAAACATTTCCTGGGGAAGGAAAGAACGTTTTGTTAAGAATGCAGAAAGCACATTCCTGATTTCACACAACTCTGTTTTACTTACTTAGTTTAACTGATTGTTGTTTAATGCCATAAAGAACACATGACTTAATATAAAATGTGGTGCTACCACTAAGGCTGTTCAGCAGATTGATTGTGATGTTAGATTGTCAAGCCTTTGATGGCAACAGTCGGCAATCTCGGTGCATAAAATTAACCTTCGGGCTTGGTCGGGCAGGTGCTTGTAGGTCACATGATCAAGAGATTTCACGAAATTTAGTTTCAATATGGCAGCACCCTGTGAACCTGGCTAAAAGATGATGAAAATCTGTCAATTAACAAAGATTCTGGTACCTATTTGTGTTTCATTCAATGCCAACATAGAAACAAGAAGCCACAGGACGAATCTGCCACAGGAATTGTTATGTTTGACACTTCGTATATGACTGGGGAATGACTTTTCAGTTGTCAGTCAAAAGTTGACCACTTCATTTTTCGAGACAGTAATCAGCATTCACCGACAGGGTTGTCCACATCTCATTCCATTTTACCCGCTTTGCGGCCCGTTGCGTGGGCTATTACATGACAGTGGTCAGGTTATTGGTGGATTCGGAATCCGACTGAATTAATGATACTGGATTTTGCCTCTGGCAGTACTCCAGCTATTTTGATGCTAGCAACCTGAGTGTTCAGCGTAAACAAACTGACAAGCTTTACCACACTGGAAGTAGCCTTGTATGCCCTACTGGTTGAAGAGAAGTGGTTTTCGTTAAATGAAAGGATATGTATATGTTCCTACGATCACCACTGACAGGTTCCCACGGCTCATGCTGGCTTCGTCTCTTGCTGTATGTGGGAAGGTCAGCCAGCAACCTGCGGATGGTCGTGGGTTCCCTCCACATCCTGCTCGGTTTCCTCCCACCATGATGCTGGCTGCGTTGTACAAGTGAAATATTCTCGGTGTCAAACCCCGATACAATATTAATAATTAAATTACCACTGACTGCTTAGGCCTATTCTCACTATGATCCCATGAACAAGAGGTATGAAAGTGAAGGGCCAACTTTGATGTCGACAATCCACACTGCTACGATGACAGTCTTCATGTTAGTATCCAACACAGTACGGCACACCATCACGTTCTCGAAACAAGGATCACACAAATCCAGAAATGTGGTTTATCGTGCAAGCGCTGAGCTAGAGAGTGCCATGGTGTTACTAGAGGTCCAGTTTTCGTGACAACAACAAAGTATACAAGTCGAATACATCAGTTCTGGAGACAAATATTGCTCTAATCATACCGTGGCTTTTCCTGTCATAAACAATGCCTCTTGACTTATGCTCGATACGTCGGGGGAGCTTTTCATAATCGTCTTAATTCGAGACAACGGAAGAACGCTTTCTTTCTCTGTGCCCGCCATGCTGAATACTCTTTGCTCTCTGGTTGTTTTCAGCCAAGGAGAATGTACACTTTGTAATTTTAGCCAATCGGATTAGGTCCTTTTCGTGCACGCGGACTGTCTGTCGCAGATTCTCTCCTTTCCGGCTGCAGCGTGGGCCTTTTGACATCATCGTCCTTCTGTAGGTTCAAACAATCCCAATACCTTCGCAATCTAGCAAGTATACACGCCCGTTAATGGCTGTATAGTTTTAGGTATATGTGTCAAGTTCCGAGGAACTGTCAAATCAAGTCCTCGTTTTCTAGAAAACGGCAAAAGTGCGTCGGAATTGACAGAGCGAGGAAACCGGCGACAGTGCGACTCATGAAGTTGACGTATAATTTTTCGGGATGGGCTAGTTCAGTTAAAATAAACGTTGAGGCCTGTTCTCAACAATTTCTGTTACTTACCAGCATCAACAGAAATTGTTGAAAATAGACCCAGCGTTTAATTTAATTGAACAAGGGTTGTCTTGTTTCCCGTCATTGGTTTCCTCGGAGTTGATTAATGCATACGAGGCCGTGGTCATCCGGGCACTTCACCCGCTTGAGGCAGCGGCAAGCAGACGAGGAGGAAACCAATAAGAAAATGAGCAACATTGGGCAATGTTCAGAGAGCAACAGCTGCGAAAACGAGCAAATTTCGTTTCGTGGCTTTGGGAACAGTTTAGAGTGCGAAAAATCTGTGTAGTTCTTCAATCGAGCAGAGATGTGTCAGGCAGGGCTCGTTGATAGCATGCGTGTATGCGTAAATTGCGAACAACTTTTCCCAAAGCACCCATCAGTGTTGAAAATCTTGCCAAAAATAAAAAAAAAATGCAACAGGCGCACAGAGATACCAAACAATTTTATTTTTATATGTATCTGTCGCCTTTGCTACTAACGGGGACAGTTACACATGTGGGACTCCAACAACAATGAAGTACATGTGGGACTCCAACAACAATGAAGTACATGCGGGACTCCAACAACAATGAAGGACTCCAACAACAATGAAGCACATGTGGGACTCCAACAACAATGAAGTACATGCGGGACTCCAACAACAATGAAGTACATGTGGGACTCCAACAACAATGAAGCACATGCGGGACTCCAACAACAATGATGCACATGTTGGACTCAACCATCTTCATTTCCCGGCCAAATAAAAACCTGTGATCTCTGCCACATCTTTGCAGTGGTTTCTGATGACAGATATACTTTTGTAATTTGCACGGTTGAATTGGTAGCAGTAGAGCTAAGCTTAAAAGTGCATCTTTTTGCTGGACCCATGGGCATTTAAACTTGATTCATGCAAGTGACAATATGGTGGCCAGTTAAGGTGAGCGAAGGGGAGATACATACATTGCACTCATAGCGCTGTAACAATGAGGCCACGATCAAAAATATGTTTGTTAAGGGTGAGTAACCCGACTGACCCTCCAACAAATAATTTTTGAACGATGGCCTCATGTAGTTTTATTTGCCATGGGTAAAATGACAAGATATCACACCTGCAAGTGTTCTAAAATTGAAAGCTGGAGATTTATGGCTGTTTTATGGCTTTATTTTTTTACAGAGAATCCACCATAATCATGACAAACCACCCCTTGATGCAAGAAAGTGTGTGGCTGGACCAGTCCAAATTTGAAGATGCTGAGAGAATGTACCAAGAGTCATTGGCAGGAACAGGGGGATCTCAAAGGGTAAGATGTGTAGGGTGCAAGGGTAGATGTATGAGAGACTAAGTACTGCATGTGATTTATCACACTTTAAATTTGATCGAATTGAGATGTGTTTCTACTCCTATTCAGAAGATGTTTTGGTCAGAAAGCTGTGACTGCCTTGTGCCTTGTCATTTTCTGTACCCAGCTGCAGCTTCAAGTTACTAACTTTTAAGCAGTTTTGGCATTTTTAAAAAAAAAAAAATTGCAATGTTGTTTTCCGTTGCTTCATGTGTACATTAATAAATGTTTACTTGTGACTTAATTACGACGTGAGATTTACCCCGTTAATTGTCAACTAAACATCCATTAGTTGGAAATTTAATAAAAATGAATTATTGACAGAGAAGTATTTTTGGTAAGTTTAGATGAGAAATATTGCCTAGTGTTGAACGTAAGACCATCGTAAAAAAATTCTGTGTAGCACACAATGCAACTCTATCACAAAAAATAGGACCTTGCTAATGGAATAGATAATGATTTTAAAGAAATTAAAGTGGATAGAAAAATAAAAAAAAACAAACTCCAGCTGAAGCCCAATAAAAGACTTCAGAGTACCCATAACACACATATTTTCAGTGGTGGCCTAAGCCTTGAAGTTTGAACTCTTGATTTGTTATTCTCATTCCTCTAATCTTCAGATATTCTGGTGCACATGAAGTAATTTTTGTGTACACATACAAGTGACGTGAAAGATTTTATTTCTGTCAAACATATTCACAACTTCACGATCTCACCAGGGAGCTAAATATTCAGGATTACTATAGTTTATCAACCATTTTACTAACGCTGCGCAATGACCCGAAGTCTCCCACCAATGCGGTCGCTGTGAGTTCAAGCCCAGCTCATGCTGGCTTCCTCTCCGGTCGTATGTGGGAAGGTCTGCCAGCATCCTGCAGATGGTCTTGGGTTTCCCCTGGGCTCTGCCCGGTTTCCTCCCACAGTGATGCTGGCCGCCGTCGTATAAGTGCAATATTCTTGAATACGGCGTAAAACACCAATCAAATAAATAAATAAATCAACCATTTTACGAGAAAGAAAGAGACTATAAAGTAAAAATGCATCTACGTATATCTTTATATATAATAATGTTTCTTGTGAAAGGTTTTGGGATTGGTGACACAGCTGCCTTACTTTTTAACAACATTGCGACTTACGGATGACTGAAATGCAAATGTATAGAGTATTTGATAAGCTTGGCAAGAAGAAAGATAACTGTGCAGGGTGATACAGATGGTCATCTAAGATGGTGTTAGCAAATGCATTTTTAATGATGACTTAATATTTAACTCATTAAGGCTAGAAAATGGGATGGAACTGTGAATCCTCAGCGGATGGTGGATAGGCAGGCCAGTACAAACGCTGTTGTTGTCTGGGTTCTGTTTGTCTGTTTGTTTTGTTTTTTTTTTGTTTTGTTTTTTTTTGGTGATGAAGTTCATACATTTTCTTCATGTGTGTCTTGTTTTTGACGTTTTAAATGAAAGTTCGTCAGCTGAATGCTTTACTATTCACATAACTCGTGAAGACATAGCACATGTAACTGCCAGCTCTTGCAATAAGTACCTGGATGCTTGTTTGACCGGTGTGGCACCGCTGGACTTCTGTCTCTTTAGCTTAATGATGTTGTTATGCACTGTGCTATGTCTGGCATACAGTATGCGTAACGCGCTTATATTTCACCCTGTCATGCATGTATATAAACTTCTCTGCAATCAATCCCAGTTGTAATATTGTAACAGAAGTGGGAAGAGGGTAGCGTTATGCTTGTTACAGCGCCACAGGGCGCCTTGTATTTCATGTACTGTGTCTAGCCTAAAGTTGGAGAAGAGTAAAGGGACATCTTTGTGCCATTCCGGCTGTAAATGAAATGCCGTCAAGAAATAACATAAAGTTAGAAATCATCAATCTTAACCTCAATCCCTCTATGCTTCAGATTAGGGTTTGAAATTTATTATTTGGTTAGGTCTGAATGTTCTATGGATAAAAATTAAGTAATTAATTATTAAAACAAATTCACACCTCCATCCAGTGGTGAATGTAAACTGGTTTTGGTGTGATAATTAATTGTACATTTAACATATACATGTAATTGGCCGTGAAGCTCCAACAAATCATTCAGGGGTAATAACCCCACCTCACATACCGGTTACCCTATAGCTTACACCATTGTAGAATTCTTATCAAACTTTGCCCACCCTAACCAGCTGCCGTTCTGTTCCTATTACATTTATTCAGATTATTTTGTCATTTTTTTTGTCAATTTCCATATAGCTGTTTTTCTCCTGCCTACTTTCATTCAGCTTCGGTTTAGCGCAATTGTTAATGTACCACAGCTTTGCCATTTATGTTTATTTTGCTTCTGAATGTAACTCAATGCTATATATACATATATGAGCTCAGCAGTTGCCAATTGAGTCATGTTAATTGGCTCTCCATAAGAAACAAAAACATTACTTGCCCTTGATGAGTAAAGTAGCAACTTCAATGGTAACTTTAATGGTAGCTTTGTTAGCATTCGGTCAGGTCTGCTGTGAGAACACCAGGGGCTTTTTTTTTAGATAAATATCTTTTATTGAATTCAGTTTGAAAAATACTAAAACTGAATTTTTTTCTGCGTGCCTGTAGTGTGTAATTCCCCAAAATAACCAAGATACTCAATTTAATTTGAAAAACTCAGTGTCAAAATATGCCAAAAACTCAATTTACACTCGTTTCTTATCGGGGTTACCTTGAAGACACTTCTGTGATACGACCAAGTAAAATTTGTTGAAGACGTTTTGTTAGAGACATTAAATCCCAGGATTAAAATCCAGCTCACCTGGCACTGCTGTGTCTTTAAATCAGGGAGTGCAAATGAAAACAAGATGTTTGTCAGATATCATATCATATTATATAAAATAGATATATTGAATATATTCTCAGATATTGGACGTGTGCATTCTTTCAATCTGTAGATTCTTAAGTAGGTTTCTTTTCGTAAGTCAATGTAATAGAGACTAGGATGATTTTTTTTGTGTTGAGTTACTTGTATACATCTTTAAAAGAAAAATACAGATTCAGTTAGTGTGATTGAAGATAAGGGGAATATAAAACTGAGAAAGGAGGGGCAGGGGAGAGAAAGCTTTAGCTCTAACTGCCAATTTTCCCTTATTTTACATGGCATACTAAAAAAAATGAAGGACATATGTGCCTTATGGCAGTTTTGTGTACATAAATATATATATCAGACAAGTGTATTATATTGCATTTGTCATTTCCTGTACAAAATGCCGTGCAAAGTTTGCTTACTCCTTTGGCTGCTTGCTTACTTGCAAAGCCATAGCCTATATGCAAGTTTTAAAAATTACAAGTAGTTATGTACATATGCAGTGTAAAGTCAATGAGCTTAATTAAAGTAAAACATCTTTTCTCTGATATACCTAGTATATGCCTGTGTCCATCATTTTAGACCATTTAGATCACAGTTGCACAACTTTAATAGTATATAGTGTTTTGTTACTTATGGATTTGATTGTTGTGCAGTGCAATTCTCAAGGATTGTTCGCTACATGTTAAAGACCGCAGTCTGCTTCATTGGGTAGAGAATTATACCAAAAATAAATCTGCACCCTCAGGTCTCTGACACACCTAGCTTTAAAGCCATGGCCGAACTGGAGACAATTCAGTTCGAGTTGCCGGGCAACCTCATTGGTGCTTTGCCACTCGGATGCATGAAGAAAAACGCAAATGATCCAGCTATTTTAAAGGACTTTGTTTTTTTCTGTGTGTTCATGTTAAGAAAATTTTATATTGAGGCATTACTGAGATTAATATCCAGACTCAACTCAGTCATACTTTGTTCCTTGTGGACAGGTAGTTCTGTCTGAATAATATGTAAATGAGGTGTAGATTTAATGGCAAGTACTGGACGGTTTTGAAACAAAAATATAACAACATGTGAAGGAAATTCTGATGTTTCCCCTCGATGTAGATAGTCAACGAAATTAATATTGAGTATCATTTTTTATGCGGTGCTTCTTGAAAGAAATAATTTCAAATATCCTATTTCTGGATAGAAATTCATGTTTCTCTTTAATACATATATAAGCAGTGGATAAAATTAATGTTTGGCCTGATTTCTTACATTCCATTTTTCATTACAAAATCTTACACCTGGGCATACACATAAGTTATAGTGTTTCCTCTTTATGTAATGTATAAAAAATATGTATATATATATAGTTGATAAATCTAAATGTGCTGGTTCATATCTTACAGTATTTTCTTTTCATGCGAATATAATTATTAAATCTACTATAATCTGGAATAGTTTTTCTGCAAACTTTTCCTGAGTGTAGGTTTTATCATTTTTCTAGGGAGGGGGCCATGCCAGCAATCTTGTTAATGAAATTGTTCAAGCCCGCCAGAAAATACAAAAAGCCTTGACAACACCAGTGAGTAAATGAAATTACTTCTCATTTTCATGTTGTGCATTCATTTTTTTTTTTTTGCCTTTAGGTTTTATTATCTGTTTTATGGGGTTTCATTTCATATATTATTATAGTAACTTTATCTTTTTCTTATCTTTTGGAAAATTACTCTTACTCAACTTGATCAGTAGAAGGCCAGTAATTCTGAGCTTGGATTCTCTGTCTGATGTTTTGTCTATGTGTATTTGAGATTTTTTTTTTTCATTAGAACAGTGATTTTTTTTCTATTTTCTGATATTATCTTGTTGCTTTTCCACTTAAAGATACTTACTTGAAGATGTGTAGCTAATGGAATTTTCGCATGGAGCCCTCCCCTATCTTTCAAAGACACTAGCTGTTCATTTCATTTTTAATTTAGTTTTTGTTTGTTTTTGATTTATATTTATTGTATATTTATATATATTCTGTTTATTATTTATACTTTAACAATGCCATGATTTAGTGAATTGAAAGAAGTTTTGAGCAATGTTTTGGCTTGCAGGCCTTCAAAGACCTGTGAGTAGCGTGACGTTGTAGCAGTATACATGACATCTAGGATGACGTCTTGTCTTCTTGCATGACGTCTTATGTTGTGTATATTCTACCACATGCATCTCTTGTACATTTCATGTTTCTTAAAGATGCAAGATTCGTAAATTTGTAATTTGTTCAAGAATTTGTAAAGGCACTTGCAGTCTGTTAGTTCATCAGGAATTTATACATATGTATGATTTAGCACACTTTTGTTCTTCTTTTCGACCCAGGTGCGTGCTAATCAGTAATCACACTCCTTTCTGAGGCTCAGGAGTGTGCGATTTCCACTCCTGAATTCGACTTATTCCTCAAACTCGAACACCTCTTAAGATTCCGTTTCAGAAGTGGAAGGGTGATATTACACTCTTCACATCTCATAATAGAAGGGCCTCCGTGACTCAATCAGTATCGCAGCGTAATGACCCAGAAAGCCTCCCACCATGCGGTCGCTGTGTGTTCAAGTCCAGCCCATTCTGGCTTCCTCTCCGGCCGTACGTGGGAAGGTCTGCCAGTAAACTGTGGGTTGTCATGGGTTTCCGCCGGACTCTGCCCAGTTTCCTCCCACCATAATGCTGGCCGCCTTCGAATGAGTGAAATATTCCTGAGTACGGCATAGAACACCAATCAAATAAATAAATAAGTCTCATAACAGAAGGCCTTCCAGAGGCATTCCCAGTTTAAAGCAAACACTTACATATTCATCAGGGATTTGTAAGATCCTTTGGGGATTCCTAGTTTCATCACAGGTTCATTGATCAGTTTCAACATATACTGTACATGTGGTACATGTATTTCATCCAGGATTCATGTAATTATGAGGAATTTCGTCATTTATTTGTGGATTTACCACTGATTTATGAAATTCCAAAGTTTCTGAGCATGGTGAAACAAAAATAAAAAAATAGTGAGCATGTCCTGCTGATTTTTTCGGACAGCTTTGTAAAGAGGAAAAGAGCCTTCAGTTTCAAGGTTTATTTTATGATAACAATTGATCGTCTTAACGGATATAGACAATATGGCCAACACACATGTATAATGGAAAACATTTAAGGTGCATGTTGTCTCTCTGTATGTGAGCTTTATGGTATTACCACTGCATGTATATCTACAGAATCGCTCAGTTGAAAGAGTTGCCCATTTTTTTTTTTATTTATTTCAAACACCATACAATACCTAAAATTTCAGTCCTGACTAAGTTGCTCATTTTTCCTGAAAACTCTTCTGTTGACTACAGAGAAGTGTTTCTGGGTTTTTCGGAAGGTAGGATGACATTCTGCTGGAAAATGTAAACTGCAGCCCCAAACATCACATGTCATGACATTAAGTATTACACTTTTGTAACAGTAAAAATGCCCATTTCTGGACAAAATCTTAGGTCATTCAGGTACTTCTAACTTATATTTCTATACCATGGGACCCAGTGCATGTGTTTTGGAGGATTTTTTTCTTTTATTTTAATCATATTTTTTGTCACAGTATATTATGGATGTGAAACAAGCTTAACTTGGTTATTTCTCCTGTATTTGCAGGTGCTCTCCTACCAGGTAATTTGAGTCAGTAAATGTGCCTTTTTATTGTTTCAGCCATGGGTTGTTGCCCTGCGTGTTGTCAGTATGTTTTTTGTTTTTTTTTTAGCTGCCCAGGTTGTTTTTTGCTGTGTGATTTCAAATCTCTGTTTTTCTTTGATTGAAAAAAATGAAAGATTTTCACATTCTCTTTGTAGTGAAAATCCCAACGTTACATAGAAGAGATTTTATTACATTTTTCCCATCAATTTTCTTTCTTTTTATTTCCACATGTGTATTGTACTACTGTAGTCGTTTCTTTGCACAGTATTTATGGCATCAGTGGCACATTTGTAATGGTACAAATTCTTGCTCATGAGAAATACTTATCTAAACATCCTGTATGCCAAAGCGATTTGTCAGCCACTTGTATTCTCTGTTGATTGACAATCATCTAAGATTGGTCGGCCAACCCTAAGACATCTTATAGAAAGAAAAATACATGTATACTATTCATCCGTATTAGGTCACATCTGCAAAGACATACAAAATAGTAGAACATGTGTGAAGTTCCGAAGAAATTACCCAATTGTTCAAAAGTGAATTAAATTTGTAGCTGTATCTTAAACACCATTTCTCTCTTCATCTTAATGTTAAATGCAGCAAGCCTTAAAATGGAGATAAACCATGTGACATAGTCAGTGCCATTTTTGTTTTGTTTTTTTTTAATTTTTACTTCAACACAAAAAGCATTTATAGTGGGATAAAATATGGTTGCCCTTCAGGACTACATCACACCACTTCTTCATAAGAATTTCCCCCATTTGTTCACAGAACATTTTGAAAATATTTATATTTTCGACAAAATCATCATTTCACCTGAAGTTACCAATTTTCAAGAAAAGCATTTTGCTTGATTATGATTGGTTCTTCCACATGAAGCCACTTACCCTAATTCTTCAACCTTTTCGCATATGAAAGAGTAACTTTCAGTGCAATATTTGCACATTTGGTTTTGCAGACAACTACATTGGCTGGATTGACCAGTTTCAGGGCTTCACAAAAAGTGTAATATCATCAGTCAACACAGAATAATGTCTTTAGCGAATGCTTGAATAAACACCTTGCAAACATGCGAAAACGTTGAAGAATTACAGTATGAGTTTTTTTCTGAAGTTCAGTCAATTGCTTATCAGAAATATCATTTTAAGACCTTTTTGTGCTAGTGAATGTACAATTTCAAATATTAAATTTCAGGTGAAATCCAGGACCTTAGACTTACGGGTAGTAGGATTCTGATTAGTCTTAAACTGATTTTAGGTCCTCAAAATAATGTGGAACACTTCGTGATAAATGTAATCCCAAAAGCCCACCGTAGAAAATAGTTCCTGTGTGGAATGTCTTGACAAGAATAAAAGATGTAGGAGAGTAACTTGAAGTGTTTTGGAGGCTTAGTTCGTGGTGCAATTCATTTGAGCGACACAAGATATTTAAATTTATGTAGACTCGTACACTTTAATACATGTAGATCTGTGTTTGCTGTAGTTTCATTTCCCGTGAATGAAACATTTATATTTATATTACGGTCAAATGTTCTTGAGGCTGTAAATGCATGATGTCCTATGTAGCTATATGATAGGATATGATATGATAAAGGGCAAGTTCCTGCTGTGTATTTGTGGCATTAATAACTGTTACACATGTAGTAGGAAGGGCAGAGGGAAACAATGTAGGGGTTTTCGAGTTAGAACTCTTTTGTTGCAGAACGTAAAAAAAAAAAAGAGTTCAGCTGTCATGTGACTTGTCAAAAATGTCAGGCAATTTTGTTGATTTTAATCTACCGATGACCTGTCTCGCCATGTTAGGGAGGCACAAACGACCTCTTCTTCAATGAGGAGAATTAAAATTAAATTAAAAAATAAAAAACTTAAATTAAAAAAACTTCTAGCTCCGTAATTCTCCTTATCGTATGTCTAGTCTAAATCCCTTTTTTTAAAAACTTTTCTTAGACGCCCATGTTAAAGTAAATGTAATCAGAAATAGTTGCCTAACATTTTTGACAGGTCACATTGTAGTGTAGGGCCATTCTTGCCTTTAGCAATGAAAGAGTTCGAACTCGAAACTCCCTTGTGAAAGTTTGGACCCCGTATGTCAGTCATCCTGCTGACTTTCCAGACCTCCTTGAACATGGTTCATTAAATTGAATCGATACCTGGTACATAAAAGGTTACAGTTCACATGCAGCACTCAGAAAATGGCAAAAAAAAAAAAAACTACCACTGTTTTTATCCAAATTTGGACATCTAATAGTTTGTTTTTTTGTTCTAAATGATTCATTGTGTTCAGTTGAAGCTTAATTCATAGCGTAACCATAACAAGTTACAGGTCCTGTGTGAATGTGTGGCTGTTTCATCCATATTCCACAAAACTATGACCATTTCTGTCTCTGGTAGACGTGAACACTTGTAGCTATTAATTATTTGGTGACTCAAACCTGTAAGGGAAGTGCACTACTTCCAGAATGCTTATTAAATTAGGGAATTCCCTGACCCGGTCAGCGATGATCACCACGCAGACTGTCCTCTCGGCTCCTGATCAGTCACCCTGCAGTCATGGAGTTGCTGGCATGTTTCTAACCAACAAAGATTTGTGCCGTAGAGGACTACCCTGGGTGCTGGGTTTTCTCAATGCCTAAATGCAGCCACAGTCATACATCGTAAAAGTGAAGACTGTAAACGATCCATAGTCCCATCATCAGGGCCCGCTTGCACAAAACTTCGTAAATCAGTTTTTCATAACTTTTCTTGTTAATCACGTCACCAAATGAGGATATAACCCAGGCATCTTTTACTGAAAAAACGTACCAGAAATACGACTGACGAGATTTTGTGAAAGCAACCTCTGACATACATGCACAACAGTTGTGGCTGAATGTGCAGGATTTGATTTGTGTGTTATAAAAATAATATGTGTTATGAAAATAATAATCCATTTTGTTTTATGGTGTAATCTGATTAAACACTGTAACTTGGAAAATGACAGGCATGCGTTTCGCACTCCCACGCCTAGTACACACTTCTAAAGCAAAATGTAGGTGCGCTAGTAGCACACACCTGAAATAATGAAGAGAATGTGGGGAGTGGGAATCTTAAGTGTGCAAATCACACTCCGGGTCTTCAGCAACAGGTGTGATGAGTGTGCAAATCACACTCCGGGTCTTCAGCAACAGGTGTGATAAGTGTGCAAATCACACTCCGGGTCTTCAGCAAGAGGTGTGCTGAGTGTGCAAATCACACTTCGGGTCTTCAGCAAGAGGTGTGATAAGTGTGCAAATCACACTTCGGGTCTTCAGCAACAGGTGTGATAACCCCAGTTTTGCTCAAAAACAAAAAAACCAAAAACAAAGGCGTAAAATGAAAGTTGCAGGTTTGGCTTGATTGTGAAAAGTGCTTTTGATGTGAGAAAAGCATTTTGAGATTCATTTGGAAAGCAGGTTGATGTGCTACTGACAGAATGTATGTTTCTTTAAAACGAGTAATACTCGATAATATCAATTTGCCTCTAGAAATATACTTTTTATCGGAGTAAATTTTCAGGTCATTGGTATTTGACCGAAGTGTAAATTACATTGTGCATGTACCTGTAATCCAGGTTTTTGGGACCTTGTTGCTTAGCTGGCACATTTTTTGATGGACAGGGTGGTTCTGGAGCGGTGGACGGTGCCGTCTTAGATAGACTGTCTCTGTTAGAGAAAGAAAACAAAGATTTGAAAGAAGGTCAGTAAAATATTGCATGTTGTGAGAAAAAATGATCAGAAATTTGCACCTGTAATAGAATAATTCACAAAGGTGATGCATGAGTGTGTTAGTTATATTTACATAAAAATCAAGTCGACTAAAGAAGTCTTTCCCATGTCAGAAATCTACCACGCCAGGGTTTCTTGAAGAGCACTTACCCTAAATTATCTAAAATTTCGTTCATGACTCATTTTTTCAGATTTATGGTGTTCTGTTGATTGTAGGGAATTGTTTTTTTAGGTTTGTTTGGAAGGTATGATGATATCCAACTGCAACAGCAACAAATTCAATAATTTATGAGAACTATTTACCTCTAAAAATGCACTTTTGGACGAAATTTTAGGTCATTTACAGTAGCATAGTAAATCTTAGTAGATGCTTCCTGAGAACTGCTTAGGAATGTATCTGCTGCCTGTAATACACATGAAATATTCTCTAGTGTTGCATTAAACCTCAGTCCGTCTAATAACCAGTAAATCTTCCCAACAGTCACACAAGATCTGAGGAATTTAGTGCTGAAATTAGAAGGTAGAGTTGCCTCCCTGGCGAAAGGGGCAGGTGTCGTCAGCGGCAATACAACAACAACAACAAACAGCAAACCGGCAGCTGATGATGAAGATGATGATGATGATGATTTTGATCCATTTGCGGATGACCCAGAGGTGAGCGAACGGACGCTGTGTCGGTTCCAAACATGATGGTTATGACCATCACTGATCATGAATAGTAAACTAATGCATAGTTCTTTTGTCGGACAGTTGCTCCCTGAAATTGAGGTTGCTGGTTCAAATCCAGTCCTTTCTCTCTTTCTTTCTTTTCTTTTCGCCCGCCGGGTAGAGCATCCGCATTCAGACGGGGAGATCTGGGTTCAAACCTGGGTCGGGTCATACCAAAGACTTTAAAAAAATGGTACATCCTGCTTCCTCGCTAGGCACTCAGCAATAAGAGTATAGAGGGTGGACTTGTCAGCCCGGTGTCAGTATCATGTGACTTGGTGAGGGGGCTTGTTGGGTGTCTTCAGCAAGTCGTCTCAGTGAGGCAGCACCAGATAAAAGATACGGTGGAAATCCGTCCTGCACCAAGGAGACACTGCCTTCCTATAAATGAAATATTCTTGAGTAGGGTGTTAAACAATAAGCATTCATTCATTCATTCTTTTCTTTTCTTCAAATTTATCAATCTTTTTCAATCACGTAAATTAATAAATAGATAAATAAGTACATAACTGTATTCTGACGCAAAGTCTAGAAGTTCACTAGAAGTTTTCCCATTGGCTCTTAAAAGTACTGGATTTTATTTTTTGAAAGGTTTTCCAGATTCTGATAGTCATGTTTGGAAAAAACCTTGAAAGATTTGGAAAACATTGGCCCATGAAGGATTTGGAAAACATACGCCCTTGAAAAATTCGGAAAACATTGGCCCATGAAGGATTTGGAAAACATAGGCCCTTGAAAAATTTGGAAAACAGTGGCCCTTGAAAAATTTGGAAAACATTGGCCCATGAAGGATTTGGAAAACATAGGCCCTTGAAAAATTTGGAAAACATTGGCCCATGAAGGATTTGGAAAACATAGGCCCTTAAAAACCTCTGAGTAATAAGTCACTCTCTGTGTAGGCGGTAACATATCATAAGCAGTCAGCTACCGTAGCATGTAGATGGCAAAGTAATGTTACGTTTGTGCCATAATTTTAACTGCTGTATTTTTAGATGGATGAGGCTGCTGAAAAATTAAAACAAGACAGACTGCAGGAGTATGCAGATAAGAAAAAGAAAAGTAAGTTTGTGTGATGATATAAGTTAATGTGTATGTGGAGAAGGGCATTTAAGCTTGGCGATTTGAACCCTGTGTGTGGAATTAACTGATTTTTAGTTGATTTTTGAAGGTGTCTTGTTTCCTTTTTGTTCTTATGTTAGATGATGTCATTCTGATGTTGAAAACCATAACTGTATCTTGGTTCAGCCTGATTCTCATTTTGACATGATGATGTGTCTGGGGGCCTCAGTGGCCTTGGGGGTTAGTGCTCCAGCACAGCGTTACAACCCAGTGCCTTCATCAGTGCAGTGGCTGTGAATTCATGTCCAGTTCATGCTGTCTTCCTCTCTGGCTGTACGTGGGGAGGTCTGCCAGCAACCTGCGAATGGTCGTGGGCTTCGACCGGGCTCTGCTCAGCTTCCTCCTACCATAATGCTGGGCGCGGCCGTATAAGTGAAATATTCATTAATGTTGCGAAAAAAAAAAATCAAATAAATAAGTAACGATGTGGCTGAAATACTGCCCATGTGTGTGAAATACTGCCCATGTGGCTGAAATACTGCCCATGTGTGTGAAATACTGCCGATGTGGCTGAAATACTGCCCATGTGTGGGAAATACTGTCCATGTGCCTGAAATACTGCCCATGTGTGTGAAATACTGGCCTTGAGTACAACTGCACTGATAGCAGCCTGAAGTACTGCCCATGTGGCTGAAATACTGCCCATGTGGCTGAAATACTGACCATGTGGCTGAAATACTGCCCAAGTGCCTGATATACTGCACTTGTGGCATCAAATTCTCTGATTATTCATTTGTTCTGTGTTCAGAGGGTCCTTTGGTCGCCAAATCCAACCTGGTGCTGGATGTGAAGCCATGGGATGACGAGACAGATATGGCGGAACTGGAGAAGTGCGTGCGCTCTGTCAAGATGGACGGACTGCTCTGGGGAAATTGTGAGTACAGCTGCTCCGACAGCAACATTTTATTCACACTAAATTAACTAGAATTAAACAATTTTGTGGATTTCAGCATCCGCTGTATTGATGACGATGATGCTGGTCTTTATTTACTGTGGTAGGTAGTGTTGGTTCATCGGTGACGTGTTCTATGGGGCAAAAGCAGATCTCTGATCTGAACGTACCTTTTTCAAACACAGACACACGCTGTAGGAGTACGGCTTACAAGAACTCTATTTAGGGCTGAACATAAAAGGTGCACAAAAAGTTTTCGGACTTCACTGCTTATCATTGTCATTATCACTCAAACATTTAATTTTGTGAAAAAAAATATAAAATAATCTGTGAAGGTACATGTATGTTCAGATACACTTTTTAATGGTCTTTTGGATCACCATGACTTCAGTGTTTGTTTTCTCTATCCCTTCAGTTTTATGTATGAATCCATTTTATGGAGCCTCCATCTCAAGTTCGTTCTCTGGGCTCTGTCCGGGTTTCTCCCACCCACCATGACGCTAGCCGCTGTCGTATGAGTGAAACATTCTTGAGTACGGCTTACAACACCAGTCAGATAAATAAATATGTCACGTTCGATAACCGGCTTCATTCATGCATGAGTTTGGCACATTTAGCAAGTAGAATGTTAATTCCCCGGCTCAGAACTGCTTGTATTTTCTCTGATTCCAGCCAAACTTGTGCCAGTTGGTTATGGCATCAAGAAGCTGCAGATCACCTGTGTTATAGAAGACGACAAGGTCAGCACAGACGACCTTGAGGACAAGATAACGGCCTTTCAAGATGTGGTGAGCACGGTGATATCATGCATTCTCTAAGGCTGTCCTTAAAAATATGTTCGTACGGATAACCCAACTGACCCTTCAAAAAAGGGCCTACTTAAGACTTTTTATTGGTATTTTGATAAAATTTTTTTAGTTTTTCTCTCCATGTTAATTTCTTTGAAATCCCTATCTGTCTTAAAGAGTCAGAATAAAAAAAAGAATTCCCTACCAACCTTCTCTCTGAGAAAAAATTGGGTCAACTGGTAGGGAATTCTTTTGGGTTGGGTTATACCCAACAAACAGTTTTTAAGAATGGCCTAACCTGAGTGTCAGTCTGTTGCTCCAGCGTAATTCCTATAACACACAATTACAGCCTTTAAAATTTGAATCAGAGTATAGTTAGACTCAAAGCTCCTCAGCAAAAACGCAAGATTCTACTATGTGCCCTTTGCAGTATTCTGATAACACCAGTTTTCTTTGCTGTCATTCCAACCGTAGATTTGATTGGGTTGGCCTTTTTTCGGCGGGGAGATTCGCATTTCTCTCATGTTTTAGTCAAAGGGACAGTTTCACAGGACTATTCACCCCTGGCAGTATATTGAAGCAACAGACTAAAAACAATGTACTCATCCTAAAGCTATGCATCCAGGTGTGATGGCTCTGGAGACAACAGCTCAGCGATTTTTTTTTAAGTACATGTAGTTTAACACTATTTCATATTTTTCCATGCTTGTTGCCTTGGAGACAACACAGGACAATGCAGTGGAGTGGGGTGTACTGCTCTTGGTGACTGGTTTTCAGAAGGTTTTGTTAGGTGCCTAGTGAAGGAAACCAATCTATACAGTTGTGTTCCGCTTTGATAAATCAAGGGTAAAGGTGCTTTTCTGTAAGTCTCTGGATCACAAGAGACATGGGTTTATTATCTTGCTCACCTGGGGAGTTTCCTGCATTCCCATGTCTCCCAGATCCTCCACAGTGAAATGTGGTCGACATAGCTCTGTGTGGTCTGGTTTGAAGTTTTCTGCATTTAGTGGTCTGGCGACCAATGGGCTTCCACTAATGTGACATGGGAGAGTTTGTCAGTAACTCGCCAATGGTAGGTGGTTTACTCCGGGAGCAATCCAATTTCATAATCCGCTCATTAATCATGTAAGTGATGTGTATGGTATTAACGGCAAATAAATGCATAACTAAACACATTATAACGTCCCGTGAGCTACATGTACATTTTCTCATCTCATTTACCTCTTGCTTTCTGGAGCCTCCGTGGCTCAGTCGGCTCAGTATGGTCGCAGCACAATGACCATAGCCAGCATCACAGTCGAACTTAACCAGATAGAGCACAGGGGAATCCCACGATTGTCCGCTGGTCCATGGGAGACCTTAATTCCCAGGGGGCTCAGTCGGTCAGCATGCTATCGCAGCACAATGACCCGAAGCCTCCCACCAATGTGGTCGCTGTGAGTTCAAGCCCAGCTGATGCTGGCCTCCTCTCCGGCCGTACGTGGGAAGGTTCGCCAGCAACCTGCGGATGGTCTTGAGTTTCCCCCGGGCTCTGCCTGGTTTCCTCCCACCATAATGCTGTCCGCCGTCAGATAAGGGAAATATTCTTGAGTATGGCATAAAACACCAATCAAGTAAAATAAAAAACCTTTTGCTTTCTCTTCCACAGATACAAAGCATGGACATAGCCGCCTTCAACAAGATCTAGGGCTTTTACGCCTGACCTTGACCTTTCATCTGTGTTCTGCTCACCCTTCATGTCCAATAAACTGTTGTGACTGAAGTGCTGGCTGTAGTTTTTTGATTGACATTTGAGGGCTGTGTTTAATTCTCCAGTTCAAGCCAAATATGGGTTGTGTCGAAGACTTGAAGCCGTCATAAGCTCGGTAGACACCAGAACTTAAGATTTAACTCAACTCGATCATTGCGTCTGGTCCTAAGGGCTTTCATATGCTCAGCAGCCACACGATTCAACTGGAGTTGTACCTCAGTCATAATGTGTGCGCTAGCTTGTCAGTTTATGTCAATCAGTCAATGGACAACTTCCTACGAGCAGTCTTTAGCTGTTGTGTATGCCGAGTTTAAGTCTATTCCGGCTTAAAAACTAAGCCCCCAAAGCCAGTTTTAATTTTGTCAACATTTTGAATGGGATTTGATTTTATTTGATTGATTGGTGTTTTATGCCGTACTCGACAATATTTCACTCACACGAAGACGGCCAGCGCTATGGTGGAAGGAAACCGAGCAGAAACCCATGGTGGATGGTCACGGTTGCTGGCAGACCCTCCCACATACGTCGGGAGAGGGAATGGGATCGGGAGATAAAATCAGAATCACTAGACGTAGCATTTGCGTTATATGTAAAACTGTCAAAATTCGAACTTCTCGGAAAATAAATAGAAAAAATGTGATATCAAGGGTTTAAATCATTTGCCAAAGACTAATGGTCTTTCCATCCAATGCGCTGAATGCTGTGAGAGAAACACATCTGAATGACGGACTATGGCTTAGTGCCAGAAACACTTGAATTACCCTAATTGTTCTAATTTTTGGGACATCTGCTCTGCCCTTTTTAGCCAGAATAATTTTTATGGAAATACATTTTTTTAATTAGAATCTATTGCACAAAGTGGGAACTGAATTTAGATCGCATATTAAAGTGAGAGACTTCCTGTTTCCTGTAACCAGAGCACCTTTGGGAACTCGGTCAGATATTTTCCAGGTGATTCAATATTACAGGAAAGCAGCTGGCTAGTATGAAGGTCAAACAAGGTCAAACTGGCCCAGCTTATCGTGTGACCTAAAATGGTTTTATGATGAGTCCTCTGAATGGTGTTTGTGGAATACAGCACTCAACATAAAAGATTTCACTCGTAAAGTTAACCAGGTTTCAGTGGCATAATGGGAAAAGCATCTGCTTCATAAACACTAGGTCTGGAGTTAAAACCCAAATCAAGTGGTCACTAAGACTTTAACATTGGATAAGAGGAACAAGCCAAGTCCAAGGCGGCTCAGTGTCTGTATAATGCAACTGATGAGTGGAACGTCAAGTCTGGTGTCCTCGTCATAAGGTTCCATTGGAGCAGCACCGGTGTCTTGTCTGCCTACAAAGAGGCTGAAGTAGCGTTGGAAGCGACGATAAATCCCCATCAAACAAAGAAACTTAACAGTAACTGAGGGTCAGGTGTGTGTGTGTGGACGAAACTGCTTTAAACTCAGCACCCACTTTGTGCAATCAACTGGTGTGTATATGTAGCTTGTAACTCACAAGCAGCCTCGACCAGCTGTCACTGAGACCCCTATGAACTGTTGGCAGGGGGGTGGGGGGGTGGGGTATCTATAAAATCCATGTCCAAGGTTGGGACTGAACCCAAACTTTGCATGTGCCTCAAGGTTAGCAGTCTCCTCAAACAGGCTGATGCACACACACATTAAGATTTGAATTAGATTTAAATCAACAGTTTTAATAGTAAGTCTGAATAATGACATACAAGCGCATTTTGGACCCTGCATATATATACATGTCTATATATATATATATATATATATACACACACACCAACATGAATAAGACGTGTGAAAAGAACCCACACAGTTTATGCCCATAACCTAAGTAGTGTCTCTAAAACCTCAACAGTTACTGACCAGTCACTTTGTTTCCAACAAAATTTAGATCTATTCATAAAAATTGCTCTCCTTGACACTGTACATGGGCATGTTTTTTTTTGTTTTTTGTTTTTTCTTTCAAATAACACTGGAGCAGAGCACCATTCAAGCTAAGAGGCCTTAATCCTCAATTATGCCTCAAAATACATATAAACAACGCAGGTAAAACCGTTCCACTTTCTCGCAAGTCACGAGGTGTTGCCACATTCAGACCACAACATTCCAGATTGATATGCACACTGTATTTGCATCTACCCAAAACACCTTTTGGTTCATAAAACAATGTTCCGTTTATCTCCTGCATGCATAAAAGTAATAGACACCTAACACTGAACCCATATAAAAAGTCACCCACACCTTCTTAAAAACTCAATGGAAAAAACTCCACTCTCACTCTCCACTGCTGGCATGAAGTTCAAATAAGGCAAGGCAATGCAAGTTGTGTTTCTCAATGTAAATTTCCTTGTTTCTGATATCCTGCAAATATGCCACCCAAACACCTTTCCAATATCAAAAGATCTCTCACAATCAGGCAAAATTTGCAACATTGTCATGGGTGAAACTTTGCCTTAAATGAATCATCGTAAAAATGAAAGAACCTGCCTGAAATGTAACCGCGGATACCTCCAGTGATATTTTATCCTGACAACAAAACGCAGTCAAAGCCTTTGATTTTACACGGAAAGCATGGACTTCACCACAGGCACCGTAACATCATTGTATCATGATGTATGCATCCCAGAGTTGCAGCTTTGTTGATCGGTGATGCAAGGAACTTGCCTTGGAACTTACATGTTACATAACTTATTCTCCATTAAGTTTCACAAAAAAAAAAGAAAGAAAAAAGCATTCAAATCAAGCTGAAAAGACTCGAATATCCAAATTTTCCTAATGTACATCTCCAGTTTATTATGCAAATAGCATTTGAATAATTTACAGGTGTGTCTAACCCCACTAAGAAGACGATAAAAAAATTTTAAAAAACAAAGCTAACAAGTTTTTGGTGAATTTCGGGTGCCAAGAAGTAACAATACATGTAAATGTAAAGTTCTCAAGCAGACCCTATTTTTTTTCTTTTCCACTCAGCGCCAGAGCAGCTAATGTGTCAATGTCAGCAAGGCACATATAAAAAGGTTAAATATTGTAACCTTAACTACAAGAAAAAAAAAAAACACTTAGCTTCTATCTTCCTATCACCCATTACCCTCACTTTGTAGCAATTTAAGACTATCCCCTGCTTTGAATATTACAACATTCCTCATTTAACAGTGAAACTGTGAAGGGTACTCCAAAACCATAACCAAACATACACACATGAACACCAGTATAAGGCTACGAACAATCTGCTTACAATTTGAAAACCTTTCTTAGGGCTGTTCGACAACAGGGATAAAATTCATTCATACCAAATAAAACAAATATTTTTTCTGCATCTGAATCCCATATTATGCCATATTTTTTGTACATACAAGATCAGTTGCAATAACCTTTAAGAGAAAGGCCAAATCAGTTGGTGGGGGAGAGGGGTGCAGATAATTGTTTTTATGGGAACAGGTAGGATGGGTTTCGAACTTCCTCCTCACCATGGAAACAGATTGTAAGCGACAAGCAACATAGAAACTTGAATAAATACAACATGACAAGGGGTATATACAAGTACAGGGCGGAATAAAATGTGCCAGGATAAAACATATTCATTTACTTACTATTTACTTAGTAAATATTTTAAGGCTGGTGTAAACTTGATGTCATACTTAAGTACTTTTTAGGTACTTTTTCGCTTATATGACGACGGCCGGGAGAAAGAGATGAGTCTGTACACAGAGTATGAGAAAAGTATGAGTAAATCACGGCTCTTCACCAGACAGTAACCCTTAAAAATCTCCTGACTTAAAGCCACAGCCGATGTAGTCCTTCAGCTCAATGATCTCCATGTTCAACTTTGGACGAATCACGCTAGATTCCATCAGGACTTATTATTTCACTTTTCGCTAGACATTTTTATAAAAGTTGACATTATCATAAAACACACCCACAATAATGATAATGAAAAATGGAAACGTTTCACTCGCAACGATTTTTCAAAATACTCTGATACAAATGATTGGCACTGGCCATAGCTAGCCAATCAGCAAGCCAGGATTCCTGGATAAAACACATGCGGAAACTCTTAAAACTCCTTGCTGCCCCTTAACAAAAGGGTCCAAAGTTGTTTATTCCTTTGTTCTTTCTAGGCAGAACTTGACACGTTTAGGTGAATGCATGTGCGCTCGCAGAACACTTGGCACACAAGCACTGCAGCATCCCAGCAGGAACCAATGAGCTATTACTGCAGTTTGGACCCTTTTGTGTAGCCTGTCGGAGTCTCCCATTCTTTCTTCAAATGCAACAGGTTAAATGACTTTGTGGGACAAACTGTGCTTAGGGTTTAAAATTCCTTTCTGAAACGCAAAAGAGTCTCAAAGAGAACTTCCTCCCTGCCTCTGAGCCTGATATCAATGTTGATACTGTGGACAATGTTGATTAAAACATCAATCATCATAAGTGTCCCTCAAGAAACTACAACTACGCAGTCATCTACATGTCAAAGGACACAGCCCATGCTTATTTTAAGTCCAGAGAAAAAACATCACAATCACAGTATTTACACAAGTACAACTCAAGTCTTTCCAACTTTTCCTAACAAAGAAATTAAAGGCGTACATGAAACGTGATAAAAATCGGTTGAATTATTTTGGTTTGACTTTGTGTTCGCCACGGGGTTTTCTGACGCTGCAAAGTTTAGGACAAACCACTGATGTTTACAAACTCGTCACAGTTAAGATCATTCCCCCAAACACACTCAACAAAATCCCTGTTAATAATTGTGACAACAATACATGCTGATTTTATAATACATTTGTTTGTCTTATCAAAAAACATTTCTTAGAAAATATATGGTTTAAAATGGCTTAAAATATGCATAGCACTACAAATACACTTTCTCCTCACTATGGTGAAGGTGAATGAATAAAAAAATGAGTTACCATAGTTTCTAACAAGGCAAAATAAAATGGAAAACAAACTTCAAAATAATATAGAAAAGGATATACAAAAGAAAAAACCAAAAATGTGAAGGAAAAAAAAAAAAAAGAAAAAATGACAACAAAAGAAACTTCAGTAACAATATGAAGATGGGGAATTAAAAAAAAAAAAAAAAAAAAGGGTAAAACGCATTCACAATGAAGAGAAAAAAGATGAAAATAACCTAACCCTCACAAACTGGTCCCTAACTGATGAAAAGCCAAATAAACTCAAACAAAAATGTCTGCCTAGTAACATAATCAACAACCAATTAAAACTTGCCGACTAAAACTCTAAAAACAGTGAGCCAATGGTATTCACTGAGAGAACACGGACAGCTACAAGGGCTGTGGGTCTCCGGGGGGGGGGGGGGAATGGTTTAGGAAGCAGAATTATTCCTTCAACTATTTTTACTGTTAGTGTATAGAAATTAAAGAGTTAACAGGTAACAAGATAAAAGTCAAGCGTGATTATATCACTAATGCTCAAACTGTATTCGGCCAGTCTGAGTAAATCTGGACTTAGTTTGCTTTTTCTTGCTACATGACCTTCGCGTATGAGTATGCATGCAAAATTCATATATCTTTCATAATAGCCTGCCCTACATACAAAGATATACTATTACAATCATGAGAAAGGCCAGTCACTCATATCGTAGCATTTCTGAAAGCGAGGACGTCACGTACCTCATCTATATCACTCGAAGAATTTCAGCCATATGGCGAGCATCAAAATAGTTGAAAAGCACTCCTTTTGGAGAAAATGGAAAGACCCATATTGTCCACATCATATACTTAGGATCAAGTTCAAGTTTGTCAAGTATTTGTTGTTATATAACACTGGACCAAGGTTACTACTTGCTATGTAACATTGGATCAAGCTTACTATTTGTTATATAACACTGGACCGAGGTTACTCTTTGCTATGCAACATTGGATCAAGCTTACTATTTGTTATATAACACTGGACCGAGGTTACTATTTGCTACGTAACATTGGATCAAGCTTACTGTTTGTTATATAACACTGGACCGAGGTTACTCTTTGCTATGCAACATTGGATCAAGCTTACTATTTGTTACATAACACTGGACCGAGATTACTCTTTGCTACGCAACATTGGATCAAGCTTACTATTTGTTATATAACACTGGACCGAGGTTACTATTTGCTACGCAACATTGGATCAAGCTTACTATTTGTTATATAACACTGGACCGAGGTTACTATTTGCTACGTAACATTGGATCAAGCTTACTGTTTGTTATATAACACTGGACCGAGGTTACTATTTGCTACGTAACACTGGATCAAGCTTACTATTTGTTACATAACACTGGACCGAGATTACTATTTGCTACGTAACATTGGATCAAGCTTACTATTTGTTATATAACACTGGACCGAGGTTACTATTTGCTACGTAACATTGGATCAAGCTTACTATTTGTTATATAACACTGGACCAAGATTGGTGTAATGTGTTATATAATACTGGGACAGGCTTCATATAACAAGGGCAATATGCTTAGGACTTGACACTTTTCCAAAAGTGGTGTTTTCAAAAACATCAGCCACCTATTTTCAGGTCACACAACCCCTCTGTGCCTTACACCAATCAGCATGTAATGGATATTACTTTTATATCCATCAAAAGTGTGAATATTACTATACGTATCTCGTTTTCCAAGGCATACAGTATCCACATGCAGATTTTTCAAGTCCTCAAAACACCAAATGGCTCATTAAAAAAACAATATTAAATTAAAATAGTGTGGAATGAAAAAAAAAGAATGATCAAATGATGTGAGTTTTGGGCCTTGGGCTGAACTGTATAATGGTACAGTAATGCATGAGAGGGATGCAATAACAACAACAACAAAGATGGTGAATTGCAGCTTCAGGTTTTTTAGTCTGATTCTGCCTCGCTGGATGATTCGCCCGACGATGACGAATCAGAACTTTCTGATTCGCTCTCTGATCCACTGCTGGAATCTTTACCTGCCTCCTGTAACGTAAGAAACAACATCACATTATCATACACGGGTACAGATGTTTATTACATTTTGTTTCAGTGTGGTAATTGAATTCCCAACTCTAACACAGTTAGCAAAAGATTTGGTATGCGGATGAAATTTACAAAAATGCAGTTTCACCGGTTCACAGCAGCGTAGAGTAATGGGACAACTCCAGCAAAATGACCAGTGGCAATGCAGAATTCAATATTCCAGTTTTATTTAAACCAACTTGACCAATGGATTGGACTTGCCACAGAGCTCTTCTTGGCAAAGTTGATCACTGGAAGTGGAAATGGAAATAATTGGACAGCAGGGTTTCCCTTTTTTTCATAACAAAAGTACCTCCATGGGGATTTATTTGCTTATTTACTTATTCATTAATTTCACGCCAGTTTCCAGAATTTTTCACTTATTCCTATACAATTTCCATCAGGTTTATGGGTGACTGACATAAACCATTGCCCTTTGGCAAGTCACAGACCCACTTGCACACCATCTTGGTGGCAGATTAGTTGACCGTTTATTGTCCTCAAGGCCAAAAAAAAAAAAAGTGGAGAAATAAGACCTAAGTTTTTGTGAAACAGGACAGGTACAGTAGTGCCTTAGCAATCCCTGTGCGTGCGGGTACACACCCCTCCCTTGGTCGTAGAGCTGACGGACTTTGTGGGGATGGGGAAGGCATTGTTGATGGCTGGCGTCTGTCCGTCCTTCCCTTCCTCTTCTTCCCCTTCCTCCTCGGAGGACTCCTCCTCCTCCTCCTCACTGCCTTCCTCCTCCTCGCTCTCCTCCCCGGACTCCTCACTACTGCTTCCCTCCTCCCCTTCCTCACTGCTCCCTTCCTCACCCGACTCAGACTCGGACTCCTGTCAAGTGTAATGTATAGTATGGATCAGAGTTGTTTTAGATCTTAGTGGCCATTTTCGGACAACTGGAGTAAACGACGCGCCTGGCGCCACCCAGCCATCCGGCAGCACACAATCATTTAGCTGAAGCGATCACATGTTCAGTGGCCTCTTTCCATTTTGCTTACGCAGACATAGCCGTATGATACGGGCGATCAAAGTTTCGCAGTTTCTTGGAAAAGGATGAGGAAAGTCATCTTAATATGATGTGAACGTGCACCAGGTCTGCAGGGACTACTTTCACAAAATTTATTACTCGTATTTCTCACAACTTTTTTCTTCAAAGACTAGCCCTATAAAAGCAACGTGATTTACCCGAAATGTTAGGCAAAATCGATTTACGAAGTTTTGTGAAAATGCGTCCGTGATGACAAAGCTGTCCTTAGCCTTATGTCAGACTTTTTCTTAAGTAATTATTCCTAAACTTGGATTTGAACAAAATTTTCAGTTTTGTCAAGAAAGAAGACAACTCTTTGTGTTAAGTAAATGATGATTAAGGAAGAGTTAAGACTAAGCAGCCAATTCGTTTACACGTGTATCGCAGTAATCCTTACACATGTATTCACAAGCAAAAATTTAAACAGGCAATAAATTTATAAACATGACTTGGAATTACAATCAGTTTCCACAGCAGCAAAGGAGTGTACAGTAGGGAGTCAGAACAGGTAAGTCACTGGAATATAGTACTTAAACTGCCTCATCTGATTGCAGGTACAGTATAAAATGACCTACAATTTCGCCCATGACTAAGTGGCTCATTTTGCTGGATTCTGAGAGCTCTACTGATCTTGAAAAGGGGCTTTGAGGTTTCCTTGGGATTTCCTTCAGGACCAAAGCTAAAATTACAGCCTCCGAAAACCCACTTTTCTGGGCAAACTTTTGGGTGATTTTACAGGTATCCTAACTAAATTCATCACTTGCAATACATGAATGCACATCTTCTGACACAATAAAAAAGCACTGACCTCATCATCTTCATTCTCTTTATTATCAGCTTTAGCGTCTTTTGCTTTAGTTCCCGCCGCTATGTTGTTTTTCTTCACTCCCTTTCTGCTTCGCTGTTTTACGACTTCCTCGTACTTTGCTCGTTCCTCGGGGGACAACATCTAGAACACGAATAATGGATAATGGCGTCAATTAGAGAAGCTGGATAACTGAGATAATGTGGACAACTGAGATAATGTGGACAACTCTGAGATAATGGGGTTAATGAAGGCAATTGGTTTAACAGAGATAATGGAGGATAGGGATAATGAACAGAGGGGAGAACAGAGATAATGAGAAAATGGGGATACTGAGAAAAAGGGGATAGTGGTTTCTGGGGATAATGACAGGATGGGGATAAAATATACGACTGACTCACAGATTTAAATTTTTCGATGGCCTTCCTGTAGTCCTCGACCATCTGGACGCGTCGCTGGTTGTAGCTGACGCGCTCCATCTCGCTCAGCCCGCGCCACTGTATGCTGACCTGCTGGAGCCGCAGCTTGCTGGGAATATTAGTTAGTTTCCCCATCATCTCAGCGGAGAACAGCTGGTAGCCACTTCTGTAAACAGGAAGGAAAAACGGAGCTTCACCGGCTGGAAAACATCCCCTTGTTCTGAACTCCTCTTTACGACGTTCAAACCCGGCTTTAAAGAAACTCGCATGTATACACCTAGAGAGAACCTCTTATGCGAAAAGCTAATACGAGATGTCAGGGTTGTACAAAGTGACCCCTTGTATTTATTTCATGGGTGTTATAAAGCCATACTCAAGAATATTTCACTTACAAAATTTACCCTCATCGACAGGTTTATAGAAAGAGCAAACCTAAAGAAACCCACTGCAGTTTGCCCAAGATCTTACAAGCCTGCTGGCTGAAAGCTGGATCTGAACATTTGGTCATTGGTCCAGAGTCGATGGACTGTGGTATGAGTTCACATTGTGTTTATAGCAGTGCACTGAAAACAAGCGCAACAAGGGCAAAAGCAATACTTTCCCATGACCACTCGCCACATTTATGGACATATGTAAGTACAAATTTCCAATACATGGGGCTGCTATATCTTGCAAAAAGTTAGTCCTATATGTACTCGCTCCAATCTACCATTTAATTTCCGGAGAGTAGTGCGAGTCCTGCCGCCTCGCAACTCGGCCATTTATTTTATGTCTCCTGCCAATGTACAGACACTCGCAAACATGCATCGCTCCCTGTTAAAACAAAAACGACACCAGGTTTATGGCGGCACTTCCATTTGCAGTACACAACCATAAAACATGGCGTCGTTTTTTTTTTTTTTTCTAGGCCTGCCAACTAAATAATGAAGGTGAGACCGCCAAAATTGTAGCGCACATGTTTGCAAGTGTCTGCACTTTGGCAGAAGACATACGATAAGTAGCTGAGTCGCGAGGCCACACAACTCTGGCACTACTGCCTGGAAATTAAATGGAAGGTTGTATGACTCCACAGGTATAGCGATATCCAAATATCGGAGCCACGGCGGAGTTCATGTAGGACTAGCAAAAAGTCACTGCTGTCTAAATTCCTGGGCCCACAGCTAATGGAAAGGCCCATGTTAAAGGAGACGATATCGGAAGTTTGACAGGCTGAACGATTTATACAGCTCCTCCGAAACACTGCATGTAAACTGTGGTTGATACATGTACATATTTCAGCTGAAAAACGTCATGGTTGTGAGAAATCCATGAAATATTCCACTGACATGGTACACAGTAGGTGGCATCTGTGGATAAGTCAGTCAGCGCGCTAACACAGCGCAATGACCGAAACCTTCCACCAAGGCCGTCGCTGTGAGTTCAAGCCCAGCCCAGAAGGTCTGCCAGCAACCTGCGGATGGTCGTGCGTTTCCCCGGGCTCTGCCCACTGTCCTCCCACAATAATGCTGGCCGCCATCGTATAAGTGAAATATTCTTGAGTACGGCATAAAACAGCAATCAAATAAATAAATAAATAAATTCTACACAGTACTTTTGAAAGCCCCACAGTCAGACAGCTGGAACAAAACGTACAACAAAGTATCCAAACTCACCCTGGGGGTTTCTTGGGCTCTCCTGGGTATTTCAGTTTTAACCTGCTGTTCTCCTTTCCTGCGTGAGCCTCTGGGTGCTGCTTTCTGGGAAGAGAAGTGATGGAAACTATCCATTATGATCTGTGCTTGAAAACTGCATTTACTGCAATAGGGGAGTTTCAAGTTCGACCTCTTATATAGCTAAAAGTAAGGCAAGTGCTACTGTCCGGCTTGACAAAAATGTTAGGCAACTATTTCTGATGATTTTTGCTATAATATGAGTGTCTAAAAAAGTGTCACAAAAAATTATTTATACTATATGGACGATGGTGAAAATTGAGGAACTGAAGGTTTGTGAAATTAACTAGTTACCAAAGGAAAGAAATGTTGTCTGTACCTCCTGAACACGGTCAGATGGGTGATCAGTAGAGTAAAGTCAACAAACGTTGCCTAACATTTTTGACAAGTCACATGACATAGCCGGACTCTTTTTACCTTCAGTGGCAAAAGAGTTCGAACTCTAAACTCACAATGTATGCATTTTTGTATACATATAGGTATTTAACACCCAACTCAAGAATTTTTCACTATGTCAGACCATGTCAGTCAGGTTTACAGGTGGAGGAAGCAAGAGAGACTGGAATAATCCAACCACTTTTGCCAGGAACCTGACAAACATTTTTACAGTTTTTCACATCCAAACATGAGCAACATCAAATAGAGAGTGCTTCAGGAGTGCAATGAACTTTTTTTTTTGGTACAAGCAACAGAATAAATAAATAAATTGATAAATCAATAAATGAATACCAATATCTAAATCAGCTGTCATTTTGGCCTTTGGTGTTTTACATCCATATACTTACAAATATGACTGCAGATCTCTCTCATAACTTTCTTTACATTCGAGCTCCTTTTTCTTGTATTTCTCCTAAAAGGAAAAAAAAAACATCATAAATAAACTTGTGAATGACATTTACAAAGGCTGCCATGACTTGGAATTACAACGTTTTCTGTGACATCCTACAACAAATTTTTGTGAGAACTGGAAATGTGAAGTTTGGACAGACCTGAAAGGAAATTTTCAGGAATTTAGTATTGATAAATTTAAAATTACTGTATTTGACCACAAAATTTGTCCCAAAAAGTCCAGTTTTCAAGGCATGTAAAGACAACAAAATACTGACAAACCTGAAAACACCATTCTATGATGAATGAAACTGTCAAAATGGGGCAAAATAGTGTGATTTCGTCATGGATGAGGTTTAAGGTTAAATACAGTTAAAGCTTAATAGGGGAGTTTCGAGTTCAAACTCATTTATCCCGAAAGGTAAGAAAAGTCCCACCATACCATGTGACCTGTCAAAAATGTTAGGCAGCTTTTTCTGATTACATTTGGCATAACATTGTTGCCTATAAAAGTGTCACAAAAAGTTATTTATACTGGACATACAATGGTGAAAATTGAGGATCCGGAGGTGTGTGGACTTCAGAAGTTCACGGAGGGAGGACGGGTTATTTGTACCTCCTGAACACCGAGAGAAAAGTGATCAGCAAATTAGAGTCAACAAAGATAGCTTAACATTTCTGACCAGTCAACTGACAAAGTAGGACTATTTTTGGTTTTAGCAACGAAAGAGTTCAAACTGGAAACTCCCTTATTAACTGTACCCTTTGTGAGAGAGGAAATTAGAAGCCTTGACCTACCCTCTTACTGTCGGGTAACTCGCTGTACGCCTTGGACAGAAGCCTCACGATGTCCTGGTTGGATATATTTGGGTATCGTTGTTTGAATTTGTCCTTTTTCTCAGTTATAAACATGAACAGAGCCGTCATTGGTCGCTTAGGTTTCTGTTCGTTGGTCACCTCCTGAAAATGGTAGATGATTTGGGTACAAAACTTACGAGAACTTTTTTGTTATATTAACATACGAATATACGAAAGTGGCTGTGTTAAAACAGATTCCTTGATTAATCACTAATGTAAAAACATTTAGGTTCCTAATCAATATGCATAGAAAAAGCATAATTTCCCACTTCCCAAAATATACAATTTCCCTGCAATGCTGGAGAGATACTTTACACTGCATGTATCTGTACTTACAGACGGCAACGTGCCGTTTGTCTTCGCCTTTTTCTGGGCTTTGAGGGCCTCTTCTTTCTCCAGTCTCTCCAACTCCTCCACAGGTAAACAGGCACGGTATTTCTCGTACTGCGTTTTGTATAATGCAGTTTTCTGGGAAATTGAACAAATATGTGGAGTGTATGATTAACTGAGGTCTACTGTACGTAGTTACAGGTAAAGTCACACTTAGCTTTTTCATTGTACTGATTGGAAATTTTTTTCGATTTTTTGGGGAGGGGGAGGGCAGGGGTTTTATTGAACAAATGTTTACAACATGTTTATACATGTAAAGTATGGCAGTTTGAATAAAACCCCTTGCGTCTCATGAAACCCACTGTACACATTTCCTGGAATATTTTGTCTTTAAACTGAAAGACACACAGTCAATCAAGCAGATCCTTAAAAAGCAGACAGCCAGACAGAAATTACCGACATTATTGAAAGGTAGCTTAAGATTCACTTTGGTGCAGTGGCAACTGCCGTTTAGATTTTCTTGCCTGTCATTTGCTAGGAATGGCCTGACCTAACATTTATGTGGTCTTACACACAGAGGCTGTTTGTCTTTTATACGACGTTTTAGAACACATAAATTTTTATCTCTATATAGCCACCTGTTCTGCAGTTTTATTGTATCTTTCCCGCTCCTTGTCACTGAGCGCCTTCCACCGGCGTGATATCTCCCCCATTCTCTCTGTGGACGGAATGTTTGTCAACTGCGACAACAACGTGGAGGAAAAATAGGCATACCCACTTCTGCAAAACAACAACAACAACACGCAGACATTTTAGTTTACTTTCTCATAATTAGTGAAGAATATCCTTCTGGAAATCTCGGCAAACATGGGTCCTTGTTTTCTCCCTAAACTTTGTGAAACTGCATCCTTTAATTTTTATTCTATAAAGATAATAAAAATACCAGACCCTTATTTACAACTGCAGCCACAATAAAAAGGAAAAAAAAAAAAGGTTCCAATAAAAAAAAAAGTTAAGTGTTTTGTAAGCCTTGACAAATTTGAAGATGCTTGTTGCAAGTTGTGGATTATTTACAAATGAAGTTCAGTAACCTTTTCTGTCAGTGGTCAGAAAAAACAAGATTTCACAAAAAAACTTTTCAAAGGTAAATTGAAAAAAAATAAACAGGGAGCTTTTGACTTACGAGGGAGGTTTCTCCGGCTTTCCGTAATGATGATCCCGGACTTTCTCTTCGGCCTTTGTGAGAACGGCCCGATACGGTTTGGGTTTATAGTCCGGGTGATCTTTACAATACTCCTGTAATGTTTTCTGAAAACAACACAACACTGCACATTCCAACATACTGTACTATTTTATCATGTAAATACACTTATGGCTACACTCGGCCCTAATCAATATGCATACAAAAAGCATAATTTCCCACTTCCCAAAATATACAATTTCCCTGCAATGCTGGAGAGATACTTTACACTGCATGTATTTGTACTTACAGACGGTAACGTAAATACATCTGATTTACTTTTTCAGAGAGTGGCAACTGAATGAATCAATCAATCTTTTTTTTTTTTTTTTTTTACAGAACGGCTGAAAATAGACATTTTAGAAACGTAGCAGGTGTCGCTACATGTGAGTGTATTTTTGTACTCTATTCCATAACGGTATTCATGATTTGTAATCTACGTAACGGTGAATTTGTTCTCATTTATTTATTTATTTAGGCAAGTTGTCTAGTAAGCATTACAGTCTCTGTATGCAAACTCCAGGCATCAAGGCCTATCTACTACACCCAGTCATGTTATGCAGACGCCAAGCCAAACAGTGCCTAACCTATTCCTCTCACGCTGAGCATCAAGTGAAGTACTGCCGAGTACGCCTTGCTTTGGGATTGAACCCTCAGGTGTACCGTTAACGAGCTTACTTACCTGATACTCTTTCTGGCCCTCCAAGGCCATCGTGATGAACTTCATCTTCTTGCTGGGCTTTAGCACACTCCACCTCTTCTTCAACTCCTGGGATGCATCCGCTTTTGTTAACTGTTCAACATTTGAAATGATTAGAGTGAATAAGGCAAATAACAGTGCTATAACTTGACAAGTTTTCTAGTTATACAAACCTACATTGCTCTATTTCTTCTCACTTGAAAACAGTTAATCTCTGGGTTGTATTCAATATATTCAAATCCTATGTTGTTTTCTTTCAACTTAAAATTGACACATTTAATCTTTGTAATTCAACAAATTTAAACTTTGAAATCAACAAATTCCAAATCTTTCCAATTAACAAATTCCAAATTTTTAAACTACAACAAATTTTCACCTTTCTTTTTCAAATTAACAAATTTCAACATTACAAAATTAACAAATTCCAAATATTTCTTGTACCTCAGGTTTACTGATCATCATCTCCTCTAACTTGGCATTGAGGAAGAGCTGCTGAGCAGACAGAGGTTTGGCAGGTTTTTTCTCCACCTCAACCTTCTCCTGCTTCTTCTTGCCCGGGACGGAGCTTTTGCTGGGAAGGAGGTCAGGATGCTCTTCTCTGTCCACAGCAGCAAAACAACGCACCGTTAGTTTCAGCATTTGGGAAAAGAAAATATAACTAGAGCCTATAGGCACTGAAATGTATTCTATGATGAATGCTAAGGTTTCTTGCATGTAGATACTTCAGTTGCCTGGCCTTTGTTTATAGTGAAGTCACTCTGTCATAATTTCACACCTTTATCCATCAACTGTTTGTGCAAGCTAGGACGTTGGAGAATCGCTTTATGAGGACAGGAAAAATTAATTAGTGATAAACATTCGAGTTGTTGCCTGCAGGCTGGGTATTTGACCCTTACTGGCCTAAGCAACAACAACTCTTCACTTCTGTGTTTCACATTCATAGGAACCGACATGACAAAGGAGAAACACAAACTCCGTTCCATGAAAGAAAGTTATAAAACACATTTTTTTTTCCAGTAAGATAAAGTGTGTATATAATAAACTGATAACATTTGAAGCAGCGTACATATATGAAAGTATACCCTAAGGAAGGGGCAGGGGGAGAATTTCATTCATATCCAGCCAAAATACAGTTTCTCTACTTTCTATACAAACTTTGCTTGAGGTGAGTTCAGCATGGTAGCCTTTACACAGAGCAGTTATAGATTTCTGCTTCATGTGGTCGGACATTGTCAACCCTCATTTGAATTGTGAAGAACAATCCGTTTCACCTCAGATGACCCAAATAAACCTCATAAAAATCATGCAATACAATATGCTGACCTTTATAAATTTTCTCTTGGCATGCCCTACATAATGTTGAATTATTACTTCAATAACGAAATTTGATACGTGATACAGTCTACCATTTTCGTTATTACCAACTTGTGACTTCTGACGCGTTTAAAACAAGTTTAAACTTATTTTTAGATCTGTACTGTTTATGTGTCGGTGTTAAGGTGCACATGGGTACAGATCTGTACCATTCTGGTATATGACATCTTCATTCTAATTCCTTGAAAATGATTTAAGTTGCTTGACATAACCATTGGTGCTTGGTACATGTAGCTGGTAGGGCCTAATGAATAAGGCGTTGTGTGCCACCGATTTGCCGAGGGGTCCATTCACAAATCGAGGGGTGTTTTCCTATCCGTATTTAGACGCTGTCTAGCCTTTAAAATCTGTTATGTCCCTCAATCAGAAATGATCAGCTGAGGGGATTGCATGTTCCAGCAATTTTAAAACGCTTGTGTTAGGTCTATATCGGCTGTTTTAAACGATTGTTTCCGTTAAGACTTCATGCAGTCTGCCATCTTTAGTCAGAAAATCCGGTAATCTCTGTGATTGTGGAGGATTTACACTGTTAGATAGGGTAGCTCAAAAGACGAAAACTCACACCGTGTGGAGAATTTAAGATAAACAAAAATGTCTAATAATGGGGCCGCTGCCTAAAACTAAAAGCAAAATTCAGCTTTTTTGACACATATTTGCCTCTAAAAATGCACCTTTCAGGGCGATGCTTCAGGCCACAACCACAAGTTCCAGAGGAGAGACCACTTAAAAACCGTAGGTGAAAGTACCTTTAGTTGTTTTTTTCCCTTTCCCCTGAATTAAAAGCAGTCAATTATTCAGATCACGTGGCGGACTTCATGGACCATACCACTAATGTATGCCACTTGACTCATGTGAAGAAGAGATTTTATTTGATTGATTGGTGTTTTTAGGCCATACTCAAGAAATTTTCACATACATGATGAGGGTCAGCATAATGGTGGGAGGAAACCAGACTGCTTGCAGACCATCCTATGTACAGCTGGAGAGGAAGCCAGCATGAGCTGGGCTTGAACTGACACGCATCGCATTGGCGAGACTGTGGTCTGAGAAAAAACTACCTGTAGGAGGTCCAAGGGTGTTGGATGGAGGTAAGATCAGTGTACGATACGTTAAGATGGTCAGACAATGTTTCCAATATAATTTTTACAGACTTTCGACGCCATAATACAACACATATCGCCCCAAACAATATTCCATAACAGACTGACATTTTTGTTCTCAAGGTACATCCCCTTTAGAATTAATATTATCACTGAAGTGGACGCTAGTACACCAATAGTTGACTTACCTGAACTTTTCCAATTTGTTTTTGTACTCTTCGTTTTCAGCATTGTAAGCCTCGGCATATTTTTGCTGAAATATATTTATTTATTTATTTGATTGGTGTTTCACGCCGCACTCAAGAATATTGCACTGATAAACGGCCTGCCTTTCTTCAATTGGCTAACACTAACTGATTCCCAGGCTATAATGTAATTCATAATACAGTTCACTGTATTTCACCTCAGGAGGCAAATACAGGCCGTGAAGTGATACTTTTCATGTAACTGCTGAAGTTTTTGATATAAGAAATTAATCAAACTCCCCCCCCCCCCCCCAAAAGAAAATAAAAACAATCTCCAAAGTGGAGCAATACGCTGGAAAAATGGTTCAAAATCAAGCAAGTGTAAGTCGAGCAAGTTTGAGAAAAGCTGGACTTTATGTGAAATACAGTGCCGGGTAAACAACCTTGAACATAGTGGTAGTCTGTCCGATTGATTCTGCATCCATCTAAGGTCAGTTTTTTGTCATAATACATACTTTCAAAGGTCAGTACCAGACGACCTACGATACCTTCTTTTTAGCCGACAATGCCTTGAATTTCTCTGCGATCATTTTGGCGATGGCGGTGATTGGAAGGTTAGAGTAGTCTTTCCTGAACTTGGGTACTTTCTCCATGAAGAACCTCAGGTAGGGGGAGAGTGGCCGTCGCGGCATGTCTGGGTGGACCTGTTTTCATAAAATCAGCAATTGGTTCTCCTTTTATTTATAAACAGTGTGATGCTGCTTACAACATCATTTAAGGTGCTGCCTATAACATTACCAGATGCTACTTACAACATCATATAATGCTGGTTACAACATTATATAACGCTGGTTACAACATTATATAATGCTGGTTACAACATCATATAATGCTGGTTACAATATTATATAATGCTGGTTACAACATCATATAATGCTGCTTACAACATTATATAATGATTGTTACAATATTACAACATATATTTCAGCTTAGAGGCAGGTTGTAATTACCTCTGGTAAACACAAGAGCCCTTGAGACTACACTACTAAATGGTCAAACACTACCATCCCTAAACTCCTGATCTTTACATTCCATGTATACAGATATCCAGATAGTAAATTTCATGGCCCTATCATACACTAAACACTGTCAAAAAATATAAAAAAAGCCAAATTATAATTTTGATGTTCAATTTTTTTTTTTTTTTTTTTGACCTATTTTGTCACAGTTTGGCTGTTTGTCTGGGTTTTTTTTTTTCTCGAATTTTGTCTGACTCGGAGCTGCAGCTGCGTCCACATTGGTAAAGGTCCAAACAGCTTTTGAGAGAATCCTTTCGTCAAATATGATCCAGCAAACATCGTAAGTGGCATTAAACTACTGAAAGTGTGGTGTAAAGACGTAACCATTCCTTGATTCCTGAGCGGCATTAAGCGGAACTTGTACATACACTTCAACCTTTTCGCATGTTTGCAAGGCGTTTTCTTCAAGCATATCCTGAACGCTTTGTTCTGTGCCGACTGATAAAATTATACTTTTTGTGAAGCCCCGTAACAGGCCAATCACACCAATGTAGTTTTGTCTCCAAAATCAAATTAAAAATGTGTAGAAATTGCACTGAAATTTGCTCTTCCATATGGGAAAAGGTTGAGGGACTTGGGCAGTGACTAAGATAGTTTCCCAAACTTCAGGCTGCCCTAGCTGGATCTCATAGAGTTATGTTAATGAACTAAACTGGTTGCTGATATTTGAATGTTTAATTAGTTATTACTGTTCCCCCGGGCTCTGCCTGGTTTCCCCCCCACCATAATAGTGGCCTCCGTCAAATAAGTGAAAATAAGTGAAATATTCTGGAGTACAACAGCAATCAAATAAATAAATAAATAAATAAATCGTTATCACTGTATGTCTAACGGAAATGAAATGGGAGTTACCTTCTTCTTGCCGAACCATGACCAGGGAACTTTGGCCCACTCTTCTGCGTCCTGCACCATGTCTGTCATCGTGCGGAATCGACGCAACTACAATGCAACAACAGCATATGTCAGTACAAGGCTTACCTTCGTGAAACCTCCTTTTTTTCCTGTTTATTTTATTCACCTGGTTGGTGTTTTAGGCTGTACTCAACAATATTTCACTTATACCACGGCAACCAATTTTACAAAGAGGCAGAGTTTCCCCCAGTGTAAATTATGACCTTTTGCAGAGATAATGACAAATTCTTTAACATGCAAAATATGCTTACATGTCTGTCAAACTGGTCAGAGACTAGGCTACTTGCAGTACTGCCACTAAACAGAAGCAGACTGAGCAATTAAAAGCCCCTGTTTTCTTCTCATGAAAAACTCACATACAGACAGGCACCAGTAAATGTTCACACAACACAGTTTAGCAACTTTAAATTGAACAAACCTTGAAACAAGTAAAGAACACAAAAAACAAAGTTTTTATAATTTCCTCACCTCAACCATATTTCCTCTAGCACAACAAATGACTCACTCGTAAGACGATCGCATTCCACTTCTGTTTACAATCCTCGGCTGTAAAGTGCTCAAACTTAATGTTTTCCCAGTCCATCTTCTCGGCCTGTGTGCTGTATTTAGCTTTGTCTTCTTTGGGCAACTCTGCCTTTATCCGCTCTAACAACATCTTCACGCTTTCTGTTGTCCAAATTTCATCATCTGAAAAAAAATAACAACCCAAATATTTCATTCATTGAAACTGTTCGAATTTCAGAGAAACAGAACACAAAGTTTGTCGAAATGGTCGCCAGAGACGACCAGAATGACAGGTGGACTTAACATGGACCTTACAAACCATCTTCTGGTGTAATATTGAGCCAAAACATTTATTCACCTAAATTGTATTTTTGTGAAATCTATTCATGTAACATTACACATAAACTAAGCCTAGGAAACAACAAAACTGACGTTGTACACAGAATATAATGAACAAAAGAAAAAATGAAAATGACTGTCGGTCAAATCAAGTCAAATATGTAGCACGTCTTCCCAGCAAACCCCCCACAGCAGCCTGACCTGGATCGATGGACGCGTGAACTTCTGCTGGGACACTCTCCTTCTCTTCCCCATCCCCATCCTCTTCCTCATCAACATCCTCCTTTGTTTCCTCTTTCACGCTTTCCACTTTCTTTTTGGAAGCCGTGGCTTTCTTCCTTGGAGCACTTTTCACAGCTGTGACAACAGACAACATGGAGGGATGACTAACACTGTCAGTTGTTCTCAGTGAAAGTCAGAGTCTTATTTATTTATTCATTTATTTGATTGGTGTTCTATGCCGTACTCAGGAATATTTCACTTATGCAATGATGGCCAGCATTATGATGGGAGGAAACCAGGCAGAGCCCAGGAGAAACCCACGACCATCCAACTTGCAGCCAAAGACAAAGAGCATGGGCTGGACTCAGGTGACCACACTGGTGAGAGGCACCTGGGTTACGCTGCACTAACCCAATCGGCCACATTGAGTGTGTTACGATCGATGCCAGTTACCACCCATGTGATGTGATGTTAGTGATCATCATTGTGTCATGAGGTCAGTTACAACCAGTGTGTTACGATGGCAGTAAGTCAGTGTGTTATGATGCAAGTAACAGTCAGTTATGATGTCAGTCCCTGTCAGTGTTGTGATGTCAGTCACTGTCAGTGTTATGATGTCAGTCCCTGTCAGTGTTATGATGTCAGTCCCTGTCAGTGTGGTGATGTCAGTCACTGTCAGTGTGGTGATGTCAGTCCCTGTCAGTGTGGTGATGTCAGTCACTGTCAGTGTTGTGATGTCAGTCACTGTCAGTGTTGTAATGTCAGTCACTGTCAGTGTGGTGATGTCGGTCACTGTCAGTGTGGTGATGTCGGTCACTGTCAGTGT